>QKQZ01043836.1:0-13761 GCA_003595255.1 Solenopsis fugax | reverse complement strand
TTTTTTAATGAATTCCCTTGAAGATAAAATCAAGTGGAAGATCAAGTAGAGTATGTTTTGACAATTTTTCACGCAGCTATTATTTGCATGGTTATAAAAAATATATATATAAGTATAATTTATTTTTATTATAACTATTATTTTAAATAACTATAATTTTATAGTTTGCACTGTAAATGACTATAAATTATAATAAAATTATAGTAATTGCAATCATTCTTGTCTTTCAGTGTAACCATACACAATAGTTGCATTAACGCATATTATAGTTACAATGATCATAATTCATTGTTCAGGCAGCTAATTTGTTGGTTAAAATAACTATAAATTTATAGTTGGCGCCGAAAATCACTATAAATTATAGTTAAATTATGGTAATTGCCATCATTCTCTTCTCTCAGCGTATAATCTACTACTTTTTTTTATGAAATTTAGTATTTATTGTCGAAACATCGATACAGTTTAATATGATGAAAATAATCCACATTATTTTTCAATATTTTTTAGGCAAGTTATAGATTTCGGCTCGATAGAAAGAGTGGTCTTTGCTCGCGACGAATTCATCAAGTCATTTTCTTATATCTTCGACATTTCTAAATTTTTCTGCAAAGCATGCTGCATTGAATGGAACAAATGATAATCTGAAGGCGCTATTCGGTGTGATAAAACAGCCAAGCAATATTGTATCTTTGACCAATCTCGCCAGAATAGCAGTTTGATTGGACGACGACCTTTTCTTATCATCGACAGTTGCAGACACACTATTGTAACTTGGATGCTTCACTGGACCCGGCGTATTCTCCGGACATAGCGCCAACAGATTGTTCCGTTCGATGTAGCACGCTTTGTAATTTTGTATGACAAAAAATTCATAAAAGTCGCACGGAGAAAAATAATTGTGCTATTGTTGCAAAATTTTTGTTATTGCATATTTATAATGACAGCGACAAAATTTAGTTGACCTAACAAATTTTAGAAAGTATTTATTAATAGAGCAGAATCTGTTTTGTTGCTATAGAAAAATTTTCTAAGTTATTTGTCTTTATAATTTACTGTTAAAACAAAATAATATATTCTTAGCAAATACTTTTATTATTAGAATACAAATATTACTGCTCATATTGCTCTTCCATTTCTCCCTGTTCCATCAAAAATGAATTCATTCTCATAGCAGAATAATTCGTAGTTTTAGCAAACTACATGCAAAACTTAACTAGCACTCTTAACTAATCTCTTTGATGTCCACGTAATAACTAATAGATTTTGCTACAGCAGTATAAAATCTGCTATGTTAGCAAATTATTTTTCTCCGTGCGAAGAAATAAGAATATGGATTGACAAATTCACAAGAAAAGACCAGTCTTTCTATCGGAATCTGTAACTTGATTATAAAATGGCGGAAAGTGTTGAAAAATAATGAAGATTGCTTTTATGATTAAACTAAATCGATATATATTTCAAAAATAAATAATGATTTTTATAAAAAATAGTGGATCATTTATTTAAACACCTAATATCAATAGAATTTTACCAAGATTTTAATAAATCGCCGAGCTTAGCTACTATGTAATGAATTGCTGGAATTTTTTCAATAATGGCAAAAACTCAACGTAACAGATTACGAGAGTCGTTTTGCAATAATTATAAAATTCGATAGAGCTGTATTAAGTTAGTAGATAAGATCGCCTATGATTCAATATTTTTTCACTGTTGAGTAGAGATACTCGCTACGATAAAATTGTATACGGTAGTCGAAAGCGAGTACAAAATGTAATGTTAATTATTATTAGCCAGCTCGCCGGAGCGTAAAGCCATGCTCATATTTTAGTTTCACTATCGCACTTGTCTCGGTACCATTAATGTAACTCCATGTACAGAAATATCAATCCATCGTCGCCCTGCCTCTGCCACAGCTGAACGAAATGAGAGAAATTATTTCACCAGATTGCATTTTAGAGTCTTTCACACAGCCCTTACTGTCGCCTCACGTCGAAATAACCAGCTCTCTGCAATTCAGAATCTTTGCAGTGCTGCAAGTTACTAATATGTGAACATTTATAAAAAAATAAAACGTTTAACTTGCAGAATAAGCCTACATTTGCCAATTCTGTAATCTAATTTTATTCATTATATGAATTATCTATATAACACAAACGTTTATGAAGATTGCTTTTATTGCGATCTATCGAAATATTCTTATTGTATTTATGAGTTAATAATTGATACTAAAAATTGGGAAAAGTGCAAAAAAATAACAACGTATACGATACAGAGAACTCACCACAAAATAAGATCATTCGCCAGGTTTCCTAATATCTCTTATCTGGGAAGAAATGTTTTTCGTCTGCAAAGAACGCGTGCACAGATTGCTGCAAACGATGCACGCGACACAATTTTGAGTAGTTGGGAAGTGGATACAAAGTGATTTCAAATTAGCACACGTGCGGACGGTACGGCTAATCTTCGCGGAATATAATTAGCCCCAGTGACTAATGCCAGTACGGCCGCTAAATTTAGCCAAATGCAATCATAACAGCGCAGGTGGTCATTTTACCCTTTTCAAGTATTTGACAAGTCCAGATTATATGAGCCGCGCGACGCAGCAGTCGCAGTGAGTCACGGCGCGGCTAATTATATATATAATGCCTTTGCCAGAACACACCCATAGGTCCTCTTTGGCCTTCTACCTCTTTTCTCTTTTTCGATTGAGCAATGTACGCATTATAATTTCTTCATTACTGATTTTTTGTTCGTTCATTAGCGCGTGATTAATATTTTTACAATAGTTAATGCGTTTCACAATAACATGTTTATTCTGTTTTACTTCTTTTGTCCTTTTGAAATCTAAAGTCTTTGGAATTAATTGATCCCTTAATAAATTATCTAAATTTTTCTTGAGTTTTATTTATAATATTGAATTTTGATATTTACATTTTTATTTCAATTACTGTATGTTGTTATTCGCGTGACAAATTTCCAGAGATTCGGGAGGTTCCAGGTTCGAACCCTGGCTGAGGTGATATTTTTCGCAATAAATTCTTTACAGTTTTTTCAGGGGGGATAAGGGGTCTAACATCAAGATGCAAGTTAGCATCGCTAATTATTCAATTATTTTTAATTTAATAAATGTGATATTATCTGTTCATGTTCGACTTATAGCTGCGTTATGATCGGAAAAATAATTCGGCGCGTAGTCAGTTGAATTTGAAAAAAGGTATATAAAAATCACACAAGTAAAATTTATAAAAAGCACTAAGATCCAGCTTGACCGTAGAAGGCGTTCTTATTTCAATTTGTATGTATTATATTAACGGTCGAATATCTCCAAAAATAAATTTGTCTATAAGTTATTCTTTATTGTTATTAATTTATATTATTGCATGATGTTGCAGATGCACGAGAAAATGTGTGTAAGATCGTCGAGGTGACCCTGAGAGCATGGAGACTATGCAGGAAGGCGGTGGTCGTCTGCAAAATGGTACGACCGTCGCGAAGATGCCGAATCGGTTGAAGCTCGTGCAAAGTGACGAAAATGACAAGCTGACAAATGAAAAGACAGCGGAGATGGATCCGTACAGGGAACTGGAGCTCTATCTCGCCAAGGTTAAGGTAAGTCAACATTGAATTTGTATTTTTACATTTCTAACATTTAGTTGCGAGAAATTATAAGACCGATCGTAAGAAGTCGATAGGAATATATAAGATTTAATATTTTTTGTAATATTAGATTCTTTAATTAATAAATTAAATTACTGTTAAAGCGATTACATTATAAATTATCTACGACATTAATAGAGATATCAGTTGGTAATTCTATCAGAATGAATACATTTCATTTCAATAGATAATTATAGAAGGAGAATTTTCCTGTATTTTTTTTCGACGTTCCGTCATATAAGATCTTTTAGTCTGATACCTTTGTTTCATAATTAAATCTTCTGATATATAACATCGTGTAAAATCTGACGTAAATGTTAAGAAATTAATCACATTTGAAATCTCGCATCGCCCGCGGGTATGATTAATCATCGTATACATATCACTCGCATTCAAAAGTCCCACTCATTCTATCTTTATCCCGTGCGATTAGACGCGCTGTTTTGCAATTTCGTTATTAAAAGCGTGCTCATACGAATCGTGAAAGGTTCCAACGTTTCACGTAATCGCGTTTATACGACCGGATCTCTGAATGAAGAAGACGAAGATCAGGCGCTGATTTAAAAAGGTCGAGTGAATCGACGCCCACTTTCTCTTTACGATAATCGATTCTGATTCCGTGGAAGTGACTCGATTCCTCGACTTCTTAGGCCCGAAACGGAAGATTCGAGCGGTGAAAGGAATCGTGCCGTGAGCTTCGCCCATAATATTTTTCATTATCGAACAGATCACCGCAAGAGCAAATGATTTCTCTTGCACGATGGGCCGTGCACGACGAGCGGATGATTCCGTCCTGATAAATTTCTCGTCTTTCTTAATTAAAGCTGTTTGATGGGATCTAAATCACGCGTGCCTTGTTTAATGTACACACAACGTGGAAGGTCGTCACGCGGTCTCGCAACACGGTACATCCCTCTCACGGTGGATCATTTAGCGTGCCATAACACTGCTCACTTAGCGGCACAATAAAATCGATCATCGGCCTTATCGATCGTTTCGTCGATCGCCAACGGCGAGGCATGTCGCGACAAATTAGCCGCGGCTTCGACGATCGCGAAATTCCGAAACGAGTCCCGGAGTCGTTTCCTCGCCCCGTTAGTCGTTTTTCCGTATTCCCTTCCTGGTCCGATGTTTATACATCTGTTTTAGAGACTTTACCTAACTAAACGACTCCAATGGCACCCGAGAGTACGAACCGGTTCTTGTTTGCGAATTCGCGTAAGGCGCGTTTGGTTACAGGTGCCTCGCCATTACATTTCCATGTGACTGGTTAATATTCATTAGCTGTAGCGGATACACTTGGAAAATCTGCTTAGACTTTAGAGAATTTATTCCCGTCAACATTCTAATGATATATCGGCTCTATAAATAATATATAATAACATTTTTATTATATAACAACGCGTGTATATCTGACATTAAACACGCAAATAGTATTGGCCGTTAGAATCATTGACCGTTAGCGGGTTTTCTCTGTCAGCATAATTTCCTCGGTATATACTGTCGTTCTAAAAATAATTCTGGCCATTCATAGATTACATTAATGCATTAATTTAATAGATCTAGTAAATATTGGCGATCTATACAATCTGCGATATCGCGGTCTGGAAAATTCATGAAATACGTTGAATACTTTTGCATTTCCGTTTCTATCGCGGGTTCGATTATCAGCTGCTGCCACAGGTTACGTTTTCGTCGTTCGCTTGCGACGCGATTCGCTGCTGATTTTGATCGGGCGTGCGAGCATGCGTGCGTACGTACATACGTGCGTGCGAGCGTGCGTGCGTTGGTTCCGTGTCGTCCTTTGGCGCGTACCGGTGCATCGCGAGTGCATCGGTGCATGTCGATGCAGCGCAAATAAACAAGAAGAGCCTCGTCGGTCTCGTCGTACCGCGAGAGGGATAAGGAAGGTGGCGGCCGATGGCTCATCGTTAAAACTAGTTGGTGCGGAAGTCGCCTCTCAGCCTCCTACTATTTCTCAGATAGTGCCTGCGAGTGCTGCTACCGGTCGACACGCGGTGTACCTTAACGTGGTCTTTACGAGAAACTTATAGCCGCGATGTAATCGGGGCCCAATATCGTTTTCCAGATGAATGATTGACCACTTATCGGCTAACGAGTGATCTGAGCTTCAGAGATCCCATAGATCCATTTGCGTATCGTTTCCCCCCCCGTACAAGTGATTGATAATAGCGACGTCTAAAGCATGTCACTGATCAATTCATTTATGTGTGCCCGTGCTTGATATTAAATCGTATTGCAATCGCAGTTTCTTAACATTGATAAATTTCTGCTACGCTACGAGTCTTTGTGGTCGCGCGCGAACGCGATCTTGATTACATACCACTTATTTAAATATTTCTCTCGTATCTTGCGTAACTGACAGTCCTTCAGGCGTAAAACAGTTACACATTATTTTTGTTTTAATAATTGATTGCGACTTTTGCTCTTACATGATTTCATGTGAGAGTTAATGACGTAATTAACGTACATGCACTTTGTAATTCACGCCGAGTGTTCGCTTTTCGCGCGTTTTTCTCGCAGCCAGCGTGTAGAGCGAGGGAGCACCATGCTCGATATTCTCCCAAGCCGAAAAGCAGATGACACAAACGGATTCTCCTCCACTCATCCGTCTTTTTTTGCACTCCCTTTCCGCGTGCATACTTTTTTTGTTGTTTTCTCTGACCGTGTGAACTGGCGGGCGCGTTTATTAACTAGACGGATAAAAGAAACCGCGCGTCACACTTGTGATCGTCCGATTGCGTCTGCGATCCTTGATCTCAGCGATGGTCCGTGCGCGTCTGCTTTTTGGAGTAGCCTGGATCGCCTCAATACTCTCGGACGAGTCAACGAAAGAATATAGATCCTATTGAAGGTTAAATTCGGAAGAACCACTTGAGTAATAACTAAGTCGCGCGCGATTATATTGCAACTTTTTCGAACGGTCGAATCGACATTAGCAATCCATCATTGTAGTAAATGTGATAAATTCTTTGCTATTAATATTTATAATTATCAATAATTTATTACAGTAATAAATAATACAGAAATATAATTTTTATGTAGAACAGTAATAGAATATTTGTCAACGATAGTATTTTTGTTTTAAGATTATGGGTTATGGTAATTAAAATGTAAATATCTTAAAATCTTATTTAAGATTTATAGAAAAACAAGAGTTAGAAACGGATAAAAAAATGTCGTTAGTATATGTCATAGTTTAACATTTAGTAGATCAACTTGAAGCTTTAGGTAAAATAGGATTTCGCTTCTTCTTGCTTACCCTTTTGCGCGTGTTTATAGGAGAAACAGGATAATTAATCCAATCGGTGACCAATCGATTGAGAAAACGTTTTGCGTCCGTAAAGGTTAATCTACAATGTGCTCTTTGCTTTCTGTCTCTTGCTTTTTGCTCATTGTCTTTTTGCCTATTTGCGCACTATTTTATGAACAATCGTGTTTCTTGTCACATGTTTCTTGTCTCTTTCGGAGTTTGTCAACTTTTATCTCGCCAATTTCGATAAAACATATTGCAGTGAGGCAAGAAAGCGATAGACAAAAATACATGGCACAAGAAGCAAAGAGCACATTATAGATTAGCCTTAAATGTGTGTCAAATTTAGCGCCGTGAACTAGCCAAGCCGTCATCGTGTTTATGGTGATAGGAGCTCGTGAATTCTTGAATTAATGTGATCTTTCGTACATCCGGTTTCTCTACCGCGCGGCACGGAAATCGTGAAATACGTGTTTATTCGTAATTTAATTACTGATATATTATGAAATGTGTAACCCAATAGAAATAATCATTATTTGGTCATCTTTGTTATATAATACATCTGATATTTCTTTTTGTGCTGTTACCAAATTAACACGTTCCGTGTCATGTTCCCTGATGATTCATGCTCAACTTTCTATTCAGGCCATTAATATTTTGATTCTAAAAAGAAATGTAATATGTATTGCAAAATAACTTTTAATATCATGCGATACGTAATTATAATGTACGACGCAATATTGGTTCATTAAACCTATTTCTTTATAATAATTTTTGTAGTTTTTAACCATTATAGAATATATTTTATTTAACACATATTTAAATATATTTTATTTAACAAATATAATATAAAAATATCGTAGAACCGCATGGAGTCACGTAACGTAGTAAATAAATCATGTAAAATTGGTTGGGCACGGAACGTGTTAAGAACTGGAATTATTTTTTTATCTATACAGAGAGTTATAAGATCAAAGCTGAATATTTTAATTTATATTTATCACAGTCATTTATATTTATCACATTTTTATTCATATCCTCTACTGACTTCTCGGGGACCTTGATTGCTTATACATATTTTTGTCAGTTCGTAGACCTTCATTTTTACTTTCATTTTCATTGTGACGTGAGATACATATGAGTGTCATATAAAATCATGTAGGATCTCGGGTCTAACAAAGCAACCAAGATGTAAACCTATTTTTCATCCGTTCTCGGTCATTTATCTAGATCACCGAAGCGAACGAACGCATTCTTTCGATGATATCATTGCGATGACGCGTACCTAAAATAGACACTAGTCATACTTGGTATTTCAGTTGACCGGTACAGAAATCAAATGTTGAATTTGTATATCGACGCCCACGCGTATTTCCAGAGCGTGAAATTGTGTCTCGATCGAGGACCGGTAGATCGTGAGATGACTTTCTACAACCTACTGACAGCGGAAAATATTTGTAAGACCATCTTGCCGCCGGGCGTCAACCACAAACATTTCCTCACGTTCGTGCAGTCATTAAGTAATAATCGCACGAGAACATAGATCGAGGTCTAAGTAATCATTGACACGGCGGACTCTCCCTTGACGTGATAGAAGCCACTGTGTTCGCCACTCGCGAATTGTATCTTTGATGAGAATATCTTCTTAGAACTGTGGACATTTAATTAATCCTTGCGTTTTTGCTTAATTAATTATTTAATATCTTCATAATTCAAATTTCATTCTATTTTTACGTTAAAATTGTTATTATGTTCACTGAAGATGACCATCTTATATTAGATAAAAACGTATGACTATTGTAATAGCACGATAATTTAGTGTAGTTCATTTGCCTTCGAAAGTTTATATTAATTTTTAAATCTATTTAGCCTACGTATTTGTATTTTTAAACGTTAATTTTAATTAGTCTATTTTGTTGTATTATTATTTTTATTGAAGTTATTTTTAAAATGTCGCAAAATTTTAAACAATTTTTTAAGTCGGAGCGATTTTTATTTCGGTTAATTTAAAGACTTATTTGACCACGTATCAAATACCCAAAAGATACAATAAAATCCGTTCTGGGACCGTCGTTGAAAGATTCTTTGCCATCATAGCAACTGTAAGAAGTATTAATTCGCGGTCGGTCCGGGTACGTTCGTGGGGCGACGGTCATAACGCGTTTAAAACAGCAGTTTAATGCAAACACGTTTCGCACATGTGCGAGGGAGCATGTTTGGTACATACGCCGATGCCATGGCTTGCCTGAGGTTACGGATAATAATCAGAACGGAATGTAGCGATCTCAAGCGTAAATGCAAGCGTCTCGACCAGACGCGCGCGCGGCAGCGTTTCTATCTACATAACTATCTCCCGATCTCAAACGTAACACGTACGGACTCGGCAGACGATGTGTCCGAATGCGGAATATAAATTTGGGCTGCGACGGATGTTTGCGAGATTGATTGAAGTTTCAAATGCACACACACACAAGGTTTATTTTTCTGAGAACGTTTTATTTTACAAAAATTATCCCGAAACACAGTTTAAAATTAGAAGAAAGACATTTCAGATATTAATATTTTTTTATAAACAATAACTGTTTTAGTATTTATTTATCAATCAAATGTATTAGATATTTCGTACACAATTCCTAATATAAGCGCGTAATATTATTTAATACTAAATAATATTACTGAAATATTAATAAAAATATTATTTATACTTCAATATTTCAAATTATCGGGAATATTATAACATTTAAATGTATTACTTATAAAGTATGAATATTTTATGTATAATAATTCACATTAATTTTTGACCACAATAATATTCGTAGGACATTTTCATAATATTCCACGGATATTGAAATAATATTAACAACGATCATATAACATTAATACAATATTCCTCCCATAATATTAAAAAATATTGAATAATATTCTCGGAATATTGATAGTAATATTATTCTAATTTTTAATAATATTCGTATAATATTCTAGGAATATTGTGTGCTTATAAGGATACAGTTATTAATATATCGAAAATTTATAATATAACATTTATAAACTAACAAAAATGATGGAATTTGTGAATACTTAAAAAACACGTAAAAAGGATGCATTTTTCATATTAATAATGCGTGAGGTAACAAGTTTTGTGCGAAGGGCAATAAAAATGTTTTGTACGTGCCTCCGAAATCCGCGTTGCGTGTATGTGCGGATTAATCTTTTTGTACCACAATATCGTTAAAAAGAATTCTTCCCGAACATTCTGACGTTGGAGATGCGGTAATAAATTTACAAATAGGTTGTGCCTTGCATACGAAATTGCGTATTCGCAATGACAAACTGTCACGTCGCGAGCGCGAGAAGTGTATTCGTATTAAATTACTGGTGGACACGCGTGTGTACTGACGACTCGCGCGCGAGAACATGTGCTGAAATCAGCATTGTGCCGATATTCGCGACAGTCACAAAATTTCTCGTAACAGACAAATGTTAACGCGCTATGACAAACTTTGATTACACGCCACGAATTTTTTTTACATATTTTCGTCAATGATTTTTCTTCGATTTGATTTTGATTCTCGTTCTTAATTTGTATTATAATATCTATTAATTTTTGATATTTCTCACTTGATATAATGTTATCTTAATTGATAAACGTAGCTGATTCATGCAAAAGATTGTGTTTTCCGTTTCATGAATTGATTACTCATCTAACAGGTTAAGTACTACTTTGATAGATTAAGGATGTATTGGACATTTTTTAAAATATTAAGAAAATTATTAAAAAATTACACATTGTTTTATATTGCATTTGAAAGTAGTAGAAAAAAAATTATTTCAATAAAAAGTAGGCATATGATTTAATGAAAATATAAATAATAATGAAATAGTGAAATAAAAAATAATGAAAAAAATCTGAATTTTAATTATTTTCAAAATAACTAAACAGATAATCACAAAACCTTGTATAAATCATTTTGAATACTTAAAATATTTACACAAAGAAATTGAGATTTTTTTTAGTTTTGTAAAAAATAATTTAATTTTTAATAATAAAGACAAATAAGCTATAAAAATATATTATTAAATAAAAATATAATTTTATTCACACAAGTTTCATACGTATATAATTCATTTAAAGTATTAATATTAAACACATTTCCAAATTTTATTTATTTTGTAGAGACTGTACGTCTAATACATTCTTAAATGTGGCATCGTGAATTTCAGTTACGGAAATTTCCGTTTTCATTTCTGTAGATTTAAATCTATAGAAATAAAAACGATAAATTGTTCCTGGAATGTGCTAGAGGTAGTCTGCGTGGCGACTCTTGGAAAAATACACGATTTTACGTAAACGGCACGAAGCCGGTTTATTTCACCCCGACGGGCGCTTCGGCGAAGACTGTTCTCACCTTTGCGCGTTTACGAGAGATCGATGGTAGATCCATATAAATTTTCGAGGAAGTTCTGGTGGAGTCGCGAATAAAGGACGATGCTTCTCACGGCCAATCTCGCGCGAACCTCCTGCACTTGATGCGTATCGACGCATCGCCACATAAATCGTGCGCCAGAGTGAATCACGATAAAATCTCCGGATGCAAAATGGGTAAACTCAAGCTCAGAATGCCGCGTCTGTTTGCGACGACAGGGAAACCAAGTGGGCAGGGAACACTGGAATACGGAATAGCATCCGGCTGGAATATCTCGAGGCTTCCCGATATCGTCAGGACCTGAAATTTTCTCTGGTAGCTCGGGGCTTTCGTCTTGAAGGCGATTTCCTGCTCTTCTTGCCACTTTGTTTTTATAAAAGTTACTTTATCTTTATTATTGTATATATTTTCGATCTTTTTTGATCAATTTGATCAATAAATTGAAGGCTTTATTAGGATATTTTATTAATTCTCCGAAAAATCAGTTATTTATTATCGATTACGGGAATTCTTAATTTTATCATATTTTATTGCGTATTAAGAGAGGATTTAAAAGTATCTTACATGAAATCACGCGTGAAAGTATCTTGATTTTTGTTAGACAAACTTTTGACAAATGTAGCAAATTAAGGTTGACAGCACCTGCGCACAATCTTGATAGTTTGACATTATTTGCATACGAACTTGAATGTTATGTTGGAATCTCAAGGTTGCCCATCCTTTCCCTTGAAGATTGCAATCTCCGTGCACGCGCTGCGTCGATCGTGAACCGACACGTGAAAAGCTCTCGGCTCGTGAATGACTCGACTTGAATCACGAGCGAAATATTTCCCCTTAGGAATAAAAACTAGCTGACTCATTCGATGAACTTGAATCGCCAATGTATATTCGATTAATTGCCCGCGTTACAAGAATGATGCACACATTATCTGTTGCGTGGGTGATGCCACGTGTTATTACATTCCCACATAAGAAACAATATTTGTTTTTGTTATTTCATATAAACTTAATTTACAAATATAATATTAAATTTGTTTGATGAGATCCAAAAAATTTTTTGAATAATTTAATTCAATAAAATTAAATAAATTTATTCCTATTGAATTTCGAATTTAATAGGAATAAATTTTTTTCAAAATTAACTTTTAATTGACTTCAGTTATAATAATTTAATCTTAACTTTTAATATAATTAAATTAATTTTATAAGCCATTAACTTTAATTTAATTTAATTAAAAAAAGCATATCAAATTACCTTGGTTTTAAATAATCATTTTAATTTAAATTGAATTATTTATTTACGCAATTGAAGGAACATTTGCTATGTGGAGACTTAATTTATATGAATTACTTTTTCTTTGTTCAAGAATTTATCAGATTCTTATAAATACTCCGATATTATTGGCCTGAAATTTTTTTTTATACTAAGTTAATTGCGAATTTTATCAATTTGCTTATAAAATTTGAAGTATTTATGAATAAAGTCCCGAAATGTAACTCAAATGTTGAAAAAAATAGATGTTGATCCTCGGTGATATTTTTAATTTGAACGGTCGTATAAGAGATTGGCCGTGTCAGACGGATAATACACATTAATACGCGGCAAGACGCCCGCGGCAACAGCGCAGTTAAATCGCTCGAGACTTGAAAAAATAGCCTTTATCTGAAAAGAATCTTCCAATTAGGATAACGAACCGTCGAGGATCGGTAAGCTTACCGGGCCCGTGGCCGAGAATTAGCTCTTTAGTAGGCGCCCGGTGCGTGATTTACTAATTATCATACCGCCGTTAAAACGGTTCGGCGCGGCGTAGCTCACGCGGCCAAATCAGATTTCATTGCTCGAAAGTAAACGCGGCCTTGTGCGCTCGCGTGCGTCTGAGAAAAGTGGCCGCTTGATAACGTCGTGGGAACATCGTGAGCAAACTCGCATATATGCGTTGGTCACACGCGATTAACCCTCAAATACCATACTAATTTTCGTCAGGTATAATGTAACGGGAAACAGGTTAAACATATCTTTATCAATATTGCTTTCTATAAATGTTGATCCAACTGCATGTATGATTAACCTGCTTTGATGCATGCGGTTTGACTCATTAAGACGGTAATAGCAGTGGATATATTTTTATAAGTAGCTGATATCTTTTATAGCACAAAAATGACAGATAAATTGATAGAGGATGAGAGCGAAAGATGAAAACAGAAAATTGAACTTTTTCATTAACAGCTAACGAATTATCGAACATAAATAAAAGAATATACTGTAACGATTAAAAAGTATTTATTTTTAATTGTGAAGAATTAACGACGAATTGTTTATACAGGCATAACAATAAAAACATTGTTCGATAATTTTGTTAAATGTATCAATAAATAAACAAGAAATATATAATTAATTGAATATAT
>QKQZ01043815.1:0-21124 GCA_003595255.1 Solenopsis fugax | reverse complement strand
CGTGCGGCGGCTGCGGCGACCGCGTGACACGCGTTTTCCGCTCGATTTTCGTCCCTCAAAGTCCTTTACGGAACTTTTTCGAACGACCCTGTTGCTGCGGAATATCGCGCGAACGTCTCTCCCGTTCGCGCGATGTTCGTTCGACGCGGTGTCGCGAGCCCGCGAGCGAGCCTCCCCAATGCCAACGAGTTCGCCGTTACGCGTAGTGAGCACATGACCGGGTGTTTAAACTGTCACCTGACGGCATTTCGTTGCGTATCGCGAAATTTCAAAGAGTAGGGTGAACGACGAATTCTCATAAATATCGATATGATCATAGAGATAACAAACCGGAAAGAGATTACACTGATAAATAAATATGATAAATATGATAAATATATGATAAACAAATCCCATTGATGTATTGCACGTCGGCCGTTGTATTATTCGGCTGTTACCAAAAATTGTACGTCACGGCCCTGACCTAATTACGTCATTTTGCTGTAGAAACTTTCAACTTCGATCAAAGTATAGTGTGATATCTGCGCAATAATATATTTTAGTAGATTTAAGTAGTATATAATTAGATGAGAAATAATCAAACTGTTTAATCGATTGATCAATCGATGAATTAAAAACCCTATCTTATGTTATCTGCTTTGTACCTTGCCAAATTTTGAGAGTTCGAATCTTCGTCATGTTTTAACCTTTAAACTTAAGAGGAATTCATAGAATCACAATTCTTGAAAATTTAGAATTATCTTATCTGTTTATATTCTTCTAATATTTTTTAAGTTTTTGAGAGCTTTCATGATTTTCCTTGAAATCACAGTACTCAGAATTTTAATCTGTGCCATCTGTTATTTAACAATTTTCTTCTGAAACTTTATCGACTTTCGAGAACTCGAATTTTCTTCTTTGCAAATTATCACAGGTTGATAAATTTTCAGAGATCGGTAAATTATTATTAATTGTATAAAAATACAATCTTTGCTGTTATAATTCTTGATTAATACAAATTTATATATTTAATTATATTCTTTTAATATATTATTGATTTCGTAGAAATTAGTTTACATTCTGTTATAATGATTGAACGAGCCGGAAGCAAAGTGTAATTGCAACCGCGCTTTATGGATTTTTTCCTGAAAAGAAACATTTATTTTGAGTTTACGTAAGGATATTTATTTCGATTAAAAAAAGCTTTAAAGGACAATTTTAACTTGAAATTGTAAGAAACCTTTTTGAATAAAGGGACATGAAGAGCACAACACTTGCCATTCGTTGAAACTTTCAGTTTCGCCAACCTTGATCAACCACCATTCATACGCAATTCATTCGTAAACTGTAGTATGCGCGTATGCACGTGGATTTGATACGTATTTATTTAATATTAATGAAGAAAGGATGAAATTCTCATACAAGGTAAAATATTTAATGCTTTAAAAAAGTTTCAACTCGCGAATTTTATTTTTCTGTAAATCGTATTCTTTGAATTATTACGTGTACACAGTAATTCTAACCTATAAAGTATAATACTGTTTATATATTCTCTTATTTATGGTCATAAAAATTTTAAAATAAAACATGATTAATGAATTTTACATTATACCTTTAACGTAACAATATTTATTAGCACATTTGTTAATCATAAACAAGTAACATATAAACATTGTATACAAATTTTTTAAATTAATATTATCTATATGTAAAATAAATATATATTTATGAATTATAGTTATGTTTCCTATTTTTCTATTACAGTTCAGCAATTTGCTTGGCACAGTTTATTGTAAAGGAAATTTACTCTTTTCTCCAGATGGATCATCAGTTATTAGCCCTGTGGGCAATAGAATTTCAATTTTTGACTTAAAAAAGTAGGTAATCATAAAAGTATTAATCATAATATGATTCAAATGTCTAAAAGCTTCATGAAATTTGTAAATTTTATATGGCAATAATTATAACAAGATTTGATATATAAAAAAATTATTCTTTTTTTTCAGCAACAAATCTATGACACTTTCTGTGGAAAGCAGATTTAATTATACTACTATTGATATATCACCAAATGGTAGTATGTTAGTTGCGATTAACACAGGTAACTCTTTTTTTTGTATATATATTTCCAAAAATTATTTATTATTTATGGTGCATTTAAAAAAAAATTTTATAATATTTACAGATGGTGAAGCTCATATCATCAGTTTAATAAGCAAAGTGATTTTACATAAATATAGATTTAAAGGACGTCCTAAGTGTGTAAAGTTTTCTCCAGATGGAAAACATTTTGCAGTTTGTAAAGGAGGCGGTTGTATGTGTTTACTGTCATAAATTTGTAAGAGTATATTTATGAAAACACATAATAATTATTTAATATGACATTGCTTTGTTTCAGTATTCGTTTTCAATGCACCTGGCTTACAAACGGGAAATTACAATCCTTTTATTATGGAACGTGCGTTTCATGGAGCTACCGCTGAGACAACATGCGTTAGTTGGTCCTTTGATTCAAAGCTATTAGCGGTCGGTTCAAAGGATGCAACTGTAAAGATATATAGTTTACAAAAATGGGCGAATGTTAGGTGGATTACGTTGGGTAGTCATTCTGACGTAATTGTAGGGTGTTTCTTTGAAGCGAAACAATACGATTTGTATACTATTAGCAAGTAAGTGATGCAGTTTAAAATATTTATATTAATTTAAAATTTATTTCATAAGTACTTTTGCTACTAGACAAAAAATTTTTTCTTGCGCAATTTATGTGGACAATATTTGAATTTGCTTATTGTACATTTTCAATAATCTCTTTTGCAGAAATGGCCGCCTTTGTGTCTGGGAATGCACACTTGAACCAGACGAGTGGGTTGAATGGGAACCACCTTCAAAGAAAGAAAAACCTGAAGACAGTGATAGTGAGGATGATATTGACTTAGAAAAAGTTGTGGAGAGAACAGAGAAGCAAAAGGCCCATGCTGAACGTAAATTATTAGAGTCTGACGATTTGCCACAAGATGATACAGAAGAAGTTTCTACAAAAGAAGAAAATAAGGAGATCAAAATGTTGGGGTATAAAAAGCAAGCTACTTTTTATTTGGCAGACGAAGTTCAAAAGCAAAGTAAAAATGTGAAACTCACTGCAGCTGCTTATCATCAAGATACGCATATATTAGTTATTGGATTTAACAATGGTTCATTTTACTTGTATGAAATGCCACACGCTAACATGATCCAGTCATTAAGGTACACTATCATTTTAAAATTATAAAAATATGATTTAATATTTATATCTTTATAACATTTTTACATATATGATATTTGAGATTAACTAAATTACTTATGGCTTTACAGTATTTCTCGACAGCGTATTTCGTCGATTGTATTAAATCCCAATGGAGATTGGATAGCTATAGGATGCTCTCACGCTGGTCAGCTCTTAGTGTGGGAATGGCAAAGTGAAACGTATGCCATGAAACAGCAAGGGCACAGAACTGATATGAATTGTCTGGCGTACAGTCCTGATGGCCAATACATTATAACGGGTGGCGACGACGGAAAAGTTAAATTGTGGAATA
The DNA here is from genome assembly GCA_003595255.1 of Solenopsis fugax. Classification (NCBI taxonomy): domain Eukaryota; kingdom Metazoa; phylum Arthropoda; class Insecta; order Hymenoptera; family Formicidae; genus Solenopsis; species Solenopsis fugax. Next base: position 17,570 of record QKQZ01043815.1, on the reverse strand, counting down.
CACTATCTGGATTTTGTACAGTCACATTTCAAGAGCATACTTCATCGATATCTAGTGTTCTATTCAGTCACAATCGTAAATTCGTCGCGTCCGCCTCGTTGGATGGAACGGTGCGAGCGTTCGATCTAGCGAGGTACAGAAATTTCCGTACTCTCACCTCGCCACGTCCGGTGCAATTCTCCTGCTTGGCAATCGACGCGAGCGACGAGTTTCTCGCTGCAGGTGGCCAAGATTTCTTCGACATATATTTGTGGAGCATGAAACTCGGAACTCTTTTAGAGGTGTGTCTCATACCTGTTTTGTTTGTCTTTGATCTTGATTTGCATGAGTTTAATTTTTATACAGTTTGAATTGAACTTGTTATATCTAAGTTATACTACTAAATAATGTACTTAATAAAATACGCGATTTCAGATACTGAGTGGTCACGAGGGTCCTGTTGCAAGTTTGGCATTTAATCCCAATCTTTCCAGTACAGAATTGGTATCTGCATCCTGGGATAAAACATTGAAAATATGGAATGCTGTTGAGAACGGGTCCGCGCACGAGACTATACGATTAACCGCCGATGCACTATGTGTGACTTATAAACCAAGTGGAGAAGAAATCGCTGTCGCTACATTGGATGGACAGATTACGTTTTTTGAGTGTAAAACGGCAAGACAGACGGGTTTTATTGAGGGCAGAACCGATTTAGGTGCTGGTAGATCCAAAACAGATCTCGTCACAGCGAAAAAAAATTTGCAATCCAAGTGAGTAGCCTAGCAAGAAATATACGGTAAACTATGTGTATCTTCATGATATGCATTATTAAATCCTATTTTTCAGAGCTTTTACTACGTTATGTTACTCGGCTGACGGTACGTGCATATTAGCTGGTGGTCGTTCCAAGAATGTGTGCATCTATAATGTTCAAGAATCGATATTGTTGAAAAAGTATGAAATCACTCAGAATAGATCTCTGGATGGTGTGGATGTAAGTAAGAGTAATGTATATTATAAAAGATATTTCAAGTTTTGCATTCTTTGTTAGGCTCAAATGCAATATAAATGTCTGGCATATTTGGTTACAAAATGATCTAAGTCTGTTTTTATTTTTAAAATAATTATTATTTCATGGCAGGATGTTATAAACAGGAAGTACATGAGTGAATTTGGAAACAGAGCTTTAATTGAGCACCGCGAAGGCGGAAATATATCGTTACGATTACCAGGTGTTAAAAGTGGAGACATGGCAAGTAGAAGAGTCAAACCAGAAGTGAGAGTAGTTTCTTTACAATTTTCTCCCACAGGTAAAAACAAATGATTTATGATTTATTCATTTTACCTAAAACAAATGTATTTAAATATATTATAAAATAGGGCAAGCATGGGCAGCAGCAACAACTGAAGGTTTATTAATATACTCTTTGGATGTTGGATTGATGTTTGATCCATTTCAATTAGAACTTGGAATTACTCCAGATACCGTGAGAGAAACACTTGAAAAACATGACTACGCAAAAGGTAGAGATATCTTTATACTAAAATTTGTAATAATGTAATTGATAAATAAATGTAACTGCATTATTGTTTTAGCATTAATGATGGCATTGAAATTAAATGAGAAGCTATTAACACAACAAGTTATAGAGACCATTCCATACAAAGAAAGTGAGTTCTCATATATGTTTTTAATTAAATATATTAATAATTATAACAATGATTTGATATATAATAAATACTTGTTTGATTTCTTGTTATTACAGTTGAACTAACAATGACAAATATGCCAGACATTTATATTGAAAAACTACTGAAATTTATAGCATCCGAATTAGAATTAACAAGGCATATACATTTCTATCTTTTATGGGTGGAAACAATCTTGACAAAATATGGATCACGAATCAATACTGCACTTCAGATGCCAGTACTGTTGATGCTGTACAAGAATATGCAAAAGAAATACGATGATCTCAGTAAAATGTAAGTGTTACTGCATTTTCTTAACTGTATATACACATTGCTATAAACGTGGAAATAATTGGTAAAGCTATTTTTACAGATGCGATTTTAATCAGTACACTATAAATTACATACTGAGGATAGGAGACTTAAAATTGGCGAAAAAAGTATCAAACTTTGCAATTAAGAAAGATGATGAGTCTGATTCTTCTGTACAAGAAATAGATACGGATACAGATTCAGCTTAATTTTTCTTCAAGTTTTATTTTTGTAGGACAAAGACTTTTGTATATATAGTATTTGAAAATATTAAGAATGTAATGAAAGTATTGTATATAAAAAATAAATATGTGCCAAAAGAAAATATATATTTTGTTTCTCAATCACATGCAAACTCATGTAATAGATTTCTAACTTTTAATCGACAATAACTTGCCCAAATTTCAAATATTAAGAATGCTGATTATATATATGTATGAAATGCTAATAAAGATTCAACATTTTTAATTTATTTGATTATAGCGCTTTTGAATAATACTATTGGCCAATATAGAACGACAAAAAGCAGAAAGAGTATAGGAAATACAACTCTACTGTAGCAATCTATTTTTTGAGAGCGTGTTTTGCACGTTTGTTTTATCTGGCATTCGGGATCTAGCCAGAAAGTTGGCAGTAGATGCTTATTGGTAGGATTATTTCTCGGTTTGCTCACATATCTGAACTCACCATTCCAAATGCTTTGTCTCTTTACCATCAACCGCTAAAAATAAACAAACATATTCAATAGATAAAATACAATTATAACAACCAATAGATTGTTCTTAAGAGGATTCTGAATATCGATCGCATAATAAAATAAATTAATTTTCGAATTGGTTCGACAGATCATAAAATCCTTTTGTAGAATAAAAGCATAAACGCACCAAAAAAAATTGGATAGGATAGATTTTACGAGAAAATCGAAAGAAAGAATAAGAAACCTGAGAGTGACCATGCCCACGATTTAGCTGATACGATGTCATCTCTACAACGTGGACATACACTACGATGCCAATGTACAGATTAGAACTCGGAAAGAACGTCACCCGCGATTGTTGGCACACCTGACGAAAAGAGCGCCAAATGCGCGTACACAAACTTCACATTTTTCCTATCCTAAACGGCTTTCGCGCGATTCATGGAGTCGTCTTGTTGCGATTTATGCGAGCGCAATCGAGACGAGACGTGAACACTGAAATGAGGGGGAGCAAATAAACAATAGATACAAATGAATTAACTCACCGTTTGCCGGTGCTCGCTCCGTCCAGCTCCGTCTCGGCCGCAGCTGTCGGACGTTCGAGAGCCAATCCTCTTCACGACGATCCTCCTCCTCTTGATTCACGAACACGCGACTTCGCTTTTTCACTCACAGTATAACTCACGCGCGTCGAAAACTCGGGATATGAGACAACGGAGAAGATGCGAAACACGATTGAACGCGACATGACTATGGACACGACTTCGCATCATGCATCGTATATCTTGGCACGAACGGCCCGACACTTTACTTCACTTTCGACACTCCACAGCACTCTCGAAATACTCGCTCGCATAAAAAACTTGTACGGGACGACAAAGATGCGAGTTGAAATGCGTTACGACACGTATCAATATTGCGCGTGCCTGACCTTCCGACTGACCGACCGTTGCCGGTTGAACGACACCGCGCAGAGGCGCAGGCGCGGGTGAGCGAGGCTTAACACGCCGTAGCGCTGCTACGCAGTGCCGGCCGGTAATGGTCGGTCAGGCAGGATGGCGGCAGGACGACGCGTAGTTACGGTGCGTCGCGGCGCATTTCAGCTCGCGTCTTCGTCGTCCCGTACGAGTTTATGATACGAGCGAGTGTTTCGAGAGTGCCGTGAACTGCCGTGAACTGTCGAAAGTGAAGTATCGGGCGTCCGTACCAACATCCGTCGTGTCGGATATCGAATGTTTGTACGAACGCCCGATACTTCACTTTTGACGATGTATGTTGCGAAGTCGTGTCCAGTCGTGTCGCATTCAATCGTGTTCGCATCTTCTCCGTTGTCTTGTATCCCGAATTTCCGACGTGCATGAGTGCCGAGGGTTCCGAAAACGAAGGGCCGTGCGTTCATGCAAAGTGTGAATCGTCATGAGGAGGATCTTGGATCCTCCATGTCGCTCAAATGACTATAATACGTTCGGTCGGTCGCGTCTTCTCTGTTGCTCCGTATCCCCTATCTCGAGTTTTCGACGGGTGTCAGTACTGGGACTATCGTAAGCGAAGTATCGCGAGTTCGTGCAAAGTGTGAATCAAGATACATCGTCGTGAGGAGGATCTTGAATGGACTCGACTCGGACTTCGAGAGCTGCGGCCGAGACGGAGACCAGCGGCGAACGGTGAGTCAATTCATTTGTATCTATTATTTATTCGCCCCCCCCCCTCCTCATTTCAGTATTCACACCTCGTCTCGATTGCGCTCGCATAAATCGCAACAAGACGACTCCATGAATCGCGCGAAAGCCGTTAGGATAGGAAAAATGTGAAGTTTGTGTACGCGCATTTGGCGCTCTTTTCGTCAGGTGTGCCAACAATCGCGGGTGACGTTCTTTCCGAGATCTAATCTGTACATTGGCATCGTAGTGTATGTCCACGTTGTAGAGATGGCGTTGTATCAGCTAAATCGTGGGCATGGCCATTCTCAGGCTTCTCTCTCTCTTTCGATTTTCTCGTAAAATTTACTTGATCTTTTCCAAGTTTTTTTTGGTGCGTACTTTTATTCTACAAAAGGATTTTGTGATCTGTCAAATTAATTCGAAAATTAATTTATTCTGTAATGCGATCGGTATTTAGGATCCTCTTAATAAGGATCGTCGATAAGATTATTATATTTAGATATGAACCGAGAACGAGCGAGATTCCATGGAACTTTGCGAATCATCTTTTATGTGTCGGAAGTCAAGCACCTTGACTACGACGAATTCACCCAAAGCTGCGAACACGAACATCATGCAGCCAGCCATCCAGACGTCCAATGCCTGCATGTGTAAGCAAACGTGTGAATTTTTAAATCAAAAAAGTTAGATATCAATGCGAGGCAATCCACATTATACATAGAGTTCGATAATAAATGCATAAAATGACTGAAGCTTTGAAGTATACACAAACTTACCTTGATATACGCCACTGGTGGAATATCACTTTTAAGACCGGTAAACATCGTTACCAATGTAAGCATACTCGTCACCAGAAGAGCTACTCGACCAGGAATCGCGTCCAGGTCCAGCCAGAAACTGAACCAGGAAAGCATCACCACTAGAGTCGATGGTGCGAAAGTTTGTATCAAGTGGTGACCGATCTGCCTCTCGAAGCGAAAAAAGACTACAAGTCGTGAAAAATTTCCTACAAAAATTGACATTATTTTGCATGTACTTAATTGTTTTTTTTTTAATTTTTATATTTTCTTGAATTTCAAGGGTTTAACAGTATATAATTCAACGTAGAGTTCATAATAATTGAAACAATGACATTGGACAAGAGGATTAAACTGTTGATTAAATTTCAGACATATAGCTTTAAAAAATAGATATGTTAAAATAGATTAAATTTTAATGTACCGTTTTTCTCGAGCATATAATTTATAGTTTCTTCGAATACCATAGGTTTCCCAATATCGTATTGTAGAAGCTTCAATTCGGGATTTACCGTAACACCGCCCGCGTCCCACTTTAAGCGCAACTTTTTTCTGTCATAAGAAACTGCAACAAATAATTCGGATTGTAACAGGTGGATAAGTTTATCGAATTTTATCCAAGATTCTTCTCTTCTATCCTTTGTTTTAAAAATAATTTTATAAAAGAGTGTCAAGTTTGTACATTGTTGATTGCTTCTTATATTTGCACTTGCATTATATAAGTTCACTTACAGCTCTCTATGTAAATTGGGCAAATTTGAATATCCATCGGGTACAATTGAAACTCCATTTGACAGGCAACAATAGCGTTAATTCGTGCAAAATATTTAATAGTTTTATTCCGGTATAACGTGACCAATGAGAATTTATGGTTTAAAGTCGCAATCTCTGAAAAATTATCACCACGTAACGATTTATCAGCACACAAACAATTTAATTTACTGTCTATTCTTACCGGAAACTTTCGAATTTAAAAAATATGGATCCGGTTGCCAAAGATTATCGAAAAGTTCCGGGGGGAGTATAACATAATCGTCGCCTTCCTCAAAAATATCTTTAGGCATATTCAGTCGAGGTTCTATCCAACTTTGACTAACGAACATGTCCACACTAAATGTAAATATGAATACACAACTTTATAGTATTTCGCATCCAGATTTTATACTTTTAATTGATAAAACTTATATCTTTGTTTTAATTAAATTATATATTTTTTTATGTATGCAAAATTATTTGACTTATTTCTGAAGAGAAAGAACTCTAACAGCACAAGATATCTTTATGAATATTCGTACAATATCGTATATTCGTACGATATTTTGTGCTGTTAGCGGAAGTTTCTATCATCTGAGTTTACCGAAAATCCATATCTTCAACGTTGATAGAGTTAATGTCGACCACTAAAATGTTGAAGTTCACGATTACAGGCGCACCCAATGGTCTAATTGCTGTAGAGAGTTTTCTTTTTATTATCTACATATAGCTACTTATTATTTACGCGAGAGATATAAGTGCAAGTATCTCTTCAGTGAGATACATATTACCTTTGATATAATGTTCTGGTAGAATTAGCCTCGACGTCATAGTGCAATTGTTGACATCCTCGTTGAACAAGCTGCGAGGAAAAATCCCATCTCTCATCATCATTAAAATTCTTTTATCCATCATTGTTAACGCAATTTGTTTATTCAACATTGTCAACGTTTTAAAACATTTGTATTTCTCGCATCTTTCATTCCTGACTCATCGACAAGTCTCGTTATATTAAACGCGGAAGAATATTTTGATCCTATAAGACTTTACGTGTATGTACCATCGGAGATAGAACTGCTGTTTATCTTTTCGGTTAGGTAACTTATTTGATCGCGCCAGAAAGAGAGAGGTGTGTTAACAAGCGAGACTTAATATCGTATTTCTAGGCGAGCAAAAGGCTGGAGTTAGAAAAATTGTTGCTATTTTTTTTTTTTTTTTTTTCAAGGGAAGATAGCAAAGAGTTTGATGTTACAAGCGCATACTGTCAAATTAAACATTAAGTAACGTGAACATTGATCAACATTAATCACCTTAACGATTTCTCATGGAGCTGCCACGTTAGCTTCAAATTATCCTATTTTGCAGTTTCTAGGAAACAGCAACTCAATCGCTTTATTCCTGTTGCGGCTTGCCTCTTTCTAATAACGATTATGTGAATAAAAAAGAAATTGATCGCGCGAACTTGGATCCACTCCCTTCCGCGTCTCGGACGGAAAATTGCAATACGCACAATTTTTCTTCGATAATATTCGAAAGCGATAAAAGAGTCGCCGCGACGAAACGGCACGGTTCGTCGCGCTGTGCGTAATGAGGCGAAAATGACTTTTGAAGGAGCATGAAGTTGTTTACCTCGAGGAACATACTTCCGGGAGAGAATTCCACCATAGGTGAAGCAAAACTACTGGAAGCGCGCGCCTCATCTTAAACCGGACGTGGCCGACTGACGTTCTCGGCGAGACGTTCTCGGGACATCCCTTGCCGCGGCCGGAGCGGCGCGGCAATTAGTCAATTGTCAATCATTTACCGTCCCAATCTAATCTATAATTGCAGGTATCGTCATCCGCTTTTGTGCTCGTCGCAATTGTCCGTCGCAAATTGCGTAACGATTCACTGTTCTGCGTAGATGCGCTATTTGCATCGAAGGTATTCGCACGAGAAATATTTGTCGTGTATTATTCCGAAACGTTTTTAACACCAGCTTGCTAATAGGATGTGTCGACAACCTGTATTCTTTTTTTTTTGTTTGCCGACACGTGCCATTTCTCTGCTCGCTCGTCGATATATGCCTCGCACGTTTCATCTCCGAATTTTAATTATCATTGTCACGCTGGACGTTGCTAGTAACATTAGTCTCGCAATATCGTCATCATTTCGGGACTTTTTTTTCCGTTATCTTTTCCTTCTCGAGTAGCTGTATTTGTACGCGAATATGATCTTGCGGAGAGGAGAGGGGAGGAGAGGAGAGGAGTGCGTGTATCCGTCTTATCTTTCGATAACGCACGCGAGAAGTCAGAGCCGCTCGATGTTGAGAGAGGAGAAAATCTAAAAAGAGACAGAGGGAAAGAGAAAGGTGAGAGTGAGAGTGGGTCAGTATAGGCGTCTAGTCCGGACTATGGATAGCAGGTACCGATGCAGACTCCACGAGCGATCGAGGAGGAATCTTGAGATTGCCGTTCGCCACGGCAACGCGCCTGTCCTTCCCTTTCCTCCTGGTCCTGAGCAACGGTACCGTCCATTTAGACGTCTAAAACGCGACCTCGATCGCCGGCCTCGATGAGACCTCCAGCGTTCCCTCTTTGCTCATCTCTCTTCTTCAAGGGTGTATAACGGCATGTGGCGCGGCGTGCGAAGGGAGGCGGCGCGGTGCGGCGCTTTCGGATCCTCCGCTGAAGGGGAGAAAACTACTTGATTTATTTTCGATTGTGCATTATTTATGCAAAAGCGCAAAGATAAAATTATATGATTAATAAGAGAGAGCGTGCCTCCTTCTCACAGCTCCTATTACCTTCAGATCTTCCTTGAGATGATATTACAACAATGAAATTCTATTAGAGAGGATATATCGGTTTTCTTGTGTCGGTATGTTGAATAAAATTGTAGAAAAAATGTTATATTTCGTTTTGTGCAGAATCGTCTTAGAAAATGTATATTTTTTACATACGTGCAGTTGATTTTACAGACAAATCTTGCACTTTGAATCGGAAGAGTCCTAGCTACGCTTTTGCTTTTCTTCGTATTTCTTCTTCGTCAGCTACCAGCCACTTTTTCTGTGCTTGCACAGTGCAAACAGCGAGTGTTTCTTTGAACGAGGATGATCCAGACTTTTCCTGTTAAAAGAGTAAAGATCAGTTATTTTATTAGTCATCGAGAAGGATCATGTTTTCACATGTTTGCGTCAGAAGAAAAATCATTAGATTTTGAATGAGCAGTTCAGATATAAAATACAGAACATGATTACAATAAATCGAGATAAGTTTTGTATATATCTTTTTCTAAAGATAGAACTAAAAAGGGATAGAAAATTGGACTAACTCCAGATAACTTAAGCGGTTTGACTTTTGATCATCGACAATAAGAGAAAAAATTCTTTTAAGGATTATCCGTAGTTTGTTCTGAACACAGGCTACTATTACCATCGGAAGAATTCACGTGGGTGGACCGGCAAACAGTAAAGCGAATACTAAGTGAGGCGGTTAAAAAGATAAAACACATAGAAAGTCCTCTTGCGCATCTATCTTCTATCATTCCCGTTATTCTCTTCTTACATCCCGCCTCTACTTAGCCTGCTTAACCTGGTACAGTTGAAACACGTACGGAAGAGTGAAAAAAAAAAAGAAATCTTTTTCAACAAGATTCATTCGCAATTTTTAATGTAAATCCTGCATAAAGCAGAGCTATCTATCAGAATTTACTGGTACACTTTAGTCTATCTCCGTTTACGCACGCGCTATTTCGGACGACCTGAGAGCACCTAAGATAGGTGAGGGATCGCAAAGAAGTTCCCTGACCAAAGTAAGTCCACAACTTTTTACAGCGTCGTGACGCTATCGCGTTTGGGCCTAATATAGGGTATAGGTGGCGGACTAAGCGTTCGGTGTAAACTAGAGGTATAAACTAGGCCATTGGCTAGGTTATTCGTCAAGTTTACACGATCTTAGCGACTAATTCGTAAACATCTATGCGACTTATTGCCACATCCCTCGCGCATCGCTTGCAATCAGCCGTGCAAAGCGACCGTCCCGTTCGCGGGAATTCCGTGTGCAAGCACACAGAGATGCAAGCTGCCCTGGCCTGTCGTAGGGTTGTATTGATTTCTATGATGGCGGCCGGCCGGCGCCTGCACCCTCCGCGATCGGAGGAATGGCTAGAGAGCGTTGCTCCGTAGTGTTTTTCCATCTCCGAGGAGGACGCGGCACGAAAACGAGGTGACGAGAGGTGAACGGAAGTGCGTGAAAGGCAATTATTATCGCTTGACGGAAACGGCAGAGTGTGTCGCGCCGGCGGCCACGTTACTTTCGATTTCGCCCCCGTGGTAGGTTTTCCCAAGGACCGCCAGGCGACTGCTGGCGACACCGAGGGTCCGAGGGTTTCGGTGTCGCGGGTGATGGTGTCCGCGTTCGCGTATCGCGGATCGTCGATATCAGGGTGGCGATCCCTGCTGTTCAACGCGTTGCACCGCGATCGCTTGAGATTGCCGGCGAACTGGTGCCTACATCGTCGATAGACAGACCCAACTTGAATGAGGGCTCTCGCATATCCCAACGGGATATTCGCTGGCCGTCATAATCGCGGTCGCACCGGCAAAGAGGGTCGTCGCCACGGAATAAGGAAAGGTCACGCGAGATCGTCTTTGATCACGCCGGAGAAATCAGCGGAGAACGATACTCTCGGGTAAGAGATTAGCGATCCTCTCCAGGTCTTGCTGCTGCGCGAATAGAACAGAAATAAAAGTCATACTCGAATAATTAATTCATGTGCTAATTTCTTATGAAGTATTCGACTTGCGTGTGACAATGGATTTCTTTAGATCTCTGTTAACTCGAGCCAACAAGTGTTTATTTGAACGACTCCGTTAATAGAATCTGATACCACCCTAACAGCACCCAAGATTTCGTATAGAATAGAATAGAATATTCTGTCTATCGTAGGAGTATTCATACAATATCATGATATCGTACGTATATTTGTACGATATCACGATATTCGTTCGTAGCGATTAAAAGATCGAGTACTACACAGAGAAAACGATTTCTTTAAACTTAATAAATTTTATTGTATCCGTATAAATTTGTTATTTGGAATGGTCCAAACAAACCAATGTTTGAATCAATAAGTATGATTATTTGAATTTGAAACAATTTATATCTTCGTCTTAAATAAATTATTTGTTTGAAACGAAAGATATAATATCAATATATTTTGCCGTTTTCATATAAATAAATTATATATTTGTTTCATTGTTCGTATACTTATTGTAATCAAATAATATATTTGGTTGAAAGATATTATTTCAAATAATAGTGTTACTTCTGTCAAGTAATAGAGATTTTTTTTAACGAAACAACAAAACTTTTATTTAAACAAATAATGTTTCGTATAAGCATATGTTATTTCAGTTAAATAAATAGGAAACTAAATAAATAGGAACTGAATCTAAAGAAACCTTTTTCTCTGTGTACATTTCCGTCTATTAAAAATCGAAATTAAATAAAAGTTTTCGAATCGTTAGACTTCTAGCAAGATGTCCTGTTTGTCCTGCACGCGGTACAACGTAATTCTTTTATTTTTAATTTAATAGCGTATTGATTTTCCTACATGCCTAAGGCGAATCGTCGCAAACAGGTGTATTGTAATTGGTTTTTCGTGCAACGGTTCTTGCTGAAGTCCTTTAAGCGCACAGTTGTGTCGGAATTGATCGATGAAAGATTCGTAACATTAACCCTTTCTCCGTAAGTTGCCGCCTCGCGATATTCATTCGAGTCGAAATGGTTATCCATCCGTTTTATGCGAAGCCCGGAGAAAGTTCGCGCGAAGATGAAATATGCGCTTTTCTCGTCAGAGGTGATTTCGAAGTGTTAGTTAAATTCGTGTTCAATTTGTGTCAATTAAATCGAAACTTTTCACGGTTGTTTAACCGTAACTGCACATAAAGACTATACCGCACTTGTCACTTGTCGTTTGCTCGTGAATGACTCGTTAGCTATAGTTTACGCTCTATCGACCGACTTATACCCCCTTTCGTCATTTGTTCGTATGTGTCTTACTTTTAATATCTCGGTCATCGACTCATTACTGCCTGCGTATGTACTATGCGCTCGATTCGCGAAGGCGCAATTCCAGAAAAAGAAAAAAAGAAATTCGCAGATTCCCGCAGGTTCGCGCAATTGTTAATTGCCGTTCCGCGCATTGCATTCCCTGTAGAATAAATGCAAAACGAGTCGTGCAACCGCCGCCGTCGTCGCCGCTGCCGCCAGTCGGGCGGCTAGTAGTAATCATTCAGCGATTGCAGATCGGCCGCGCATGAAAAGCGCGAAACGCCGAGCCGCTTCCCGTCGCGATGATCGACGATTTTGAACAAAGGAATTACGAGCGGCGCTCGATTGAGGCCGCATTCAGTAATTCGCATAAACAATTTTCTTGTTTAATATGCTATTATATTTGACGAATCGCGGGAAGAGGCGCGAGGTTTGCGCGCTGCCCGTCATCCTACGACATTTAACGAGACGGCGAGACCGCGTTCAAACGCGGTCAATCGCGCACTTAGTCATGTGACATGTGACAGTAGAAAGCATCACCAACGCGCGATTCAGGTAGTTTAGTTAGCGCTTGGATCAAAATGACTTGTATCCACCCATTCGCGTTTAAGCCGTGAAGCGTTTAGGACTTGGGTGAAGGTATTCAGCCGGCCACCACCACCACTACCATCACCATCACCGCCGCCGCGGATGTTCGCCTCCCACCGCGACTCTACTCCAATTTGTCCACCAACTCCCGTTTCTTCTTGAATTTAAATTCGATTTAATTGAAATCGCGTTTCCTTCCGATCTAAGCGGAAGGCAATATTTGTGTATTTAACTTCAGCAAAAGATATATGCGCGCTTTCCTCGCGAGGTGCGTTCTCGAAAGGTGCGTTCGCTCGACGCGTATTACGCCATTGATACTGTAAAATCGCGTGCAGGGACGCGAAGAACGTTTTACCGTGTCCGAGAGGGTTTTACTTTCGCTTCTCTCTCCATTTGCCAGATGCACTGGCCAGATGCGAAAGGAAGAACAAGAACGCGACCTAACACGTTCATCACGAGATCGACACGTCTACGAACCGTTGTTCATCGGTCCATATATGAAACTCATATTTCTTCTTACATATGCGCGATACAAGCATTATTTTACTTCAACAAGAGTGTCGGATGTAATGGCAATTAAATCGTAATATTTAATAACCTGACATCGTTTGCTATAATAATCGGTCCTGCTTACGATAGCGATCGATCCGCTATCCGACACCTTTGCCTTCAAACTGCTTCTGCAGGTTTTGTTTCAAACCTCTCAAACGATAATTAAAATCGTTAGGAACATAAAAACGAAATGGGGAAATGGGAGTCGGCACTGTAATTAGTGCGCAATTTTTTTAAATGACTATAGTTCCTTAATGCGTTACATTAGGAAAATATAATTAAACGTCAGCTCATATTTTGCGCCATCATCAATAAACGAGAATAAAAGAGAAATGTCAATCTCGTTATTTGCATTCTGCAGCGGTCCCGCACAGCTTCATGGCAGTAATCAAACTGTTTGCATTCTGGGATTGCAGCAAACAAGTAGCACCACAATACGTATACATCAACACGATAAATTGATGTGGTCCCTTAATTAAAATAAATAGACATTGTAAATTATGCTCGTCATCAAGATAATGACTAAAAATGTATTTGGATTCAAATCGACAGAGACGGTCATGGAATGTGATGGTCAAAGATACAAGCAATTACTGGACCACGCGATTTATAATGAATAAAATATTAATAAACTGAAACTTTCCACACGCTTCACATCGCTCATCCGCGCAAACGTACGTCGTCGTGAAGCAAGAAAATTTCGCGCGCCGAATATCAGTCACTAAGATCAAGGAAAGTTCCTATGTAAGAGGAGTCAGTCGCATCTCTGGGTGTATACTGTATATGCCAGGCCTAGACATTGACCTCGAAAGCGAGGTGATCATGGACGGCGTAGACATATCGAAGAAAGTGCGCCAATCAGCCTCCAACCGGTTTGGCGTCTTACGTGTATCACTATGATCGTACGTTACAGTCGATTTCCTTCTTCAGAGGATTCTCTTCAGCGAACCGATTAATCGGTCGACGATCGATCGCGCGGACCGATTACGTTCGGAAAAATGTGTATTCGAATAATGCAAGCGTGCATAATGCATAGCTTTTAAACTTATATGATAAAATGGGAACAATGACAAGTATGTCATAATTATGACAGCGTACACACCCAGAGAAAAGTTTTTTCCAAGTAAAAAAAATTTGAATAAAATATTTGTGTATTGCTGCTATGTTAAAGAAACATTTCTTTGATTTGAAAAAAATTTTTAGTTGTTTCTTTTATTAGAATTAAAAAAATAGTTTGATTGTGCAACGCAAATCTTTTTTTAAATGAAAAAAATTTATTTTTTAAACCAGAACAACTAACAAATAATTTGAACAAATTATTTATTTTAGAAAAGGCTTACAATATATTTTCTTAATACCAAATAAATTTTTATTTTTCTCAAAGATATTTTCACTTCAACTTAAGAAAACCAAGTTAAAGAAATAATTTCATCAATTTAGATATAACTTTTCTCTGGGTTAAGCTAAAATTATATAAACCGAAATTGACAGAATAGAAAAAGATGTATAACATAGTTTATTAATCAGCTTTTCATTACTTAAAATATTTTTATAAAAAGTTGATGCTTTTATTAACTTCAATTTTTTTTACACGTTAATACGCCGCTGTTCTCCAACTTGTGCGAACGTAAGAGGATTTAATAGTACAATAAACGATAAGAAAAAGCTCGACTTCGGAATTCGAACATTACAGCCATTACGGGAATTACCTACTCTCTTCGTTAACGTTCCAACAAGCGGAAGTGCCGTAGGGAAACCGATAATCGCAAAACTTCAATAAAATTCAGTCGCTTTCACTTTGTTTGTTGAAGTAACAATATTGTACATAGTTTTAACTATTTTCCTGTCTGCGCGACGCACTATTGAGGCCCGAACGATTATATTCGTTTTCTGGATTAGGACTCGATATACTCCGGTACGGTACAAACGCGCGGGCGATACGCACGTTACGGTACTTGCGGTTTACATAGAAAGCGAAACTTAATGACTTGAAGTTATAAGTTTAAATACATAATAAAAAGACAGCAGTGAAACCGATCATCAGATCGATATTATCTCTCTCTTCTACCTCGAACGATACGTGCTACACCATGTGACTATGCCGCTGTATATACCACATTTCACTTTTCGTACGATGCCAATCTATACTGTCCTAGAAATTACACACTTTCTCGAATTTAAATGCCGAAAACGACATATTGTGAAACATCCCATTAATGTTTAGGCAAAAAATTAATAAGATTTATGCGGAACTATCAAAATTTAACTGATGGACAGTACGTACACGCGTTTCTCGAGGAAAAAAAAATAAACGTGCGTAGCTAACTTGTTAACGTTTGCAAAATATAGACGCTAGGATACAGCGAGGCATTAATGTATTCTCTATTTTAATAGGATGAATTAGACTCTGAAAAGATTACTGTGCTGTTATCTTAGTTAGGAATGTCAATAATTACAATAGGTACGATCCTATCTCTACTCGATGCAGGAGAAAGGAAGTGCAACCACTCTCTATCGAACAACTTTTCCCTTCTTTTCAAGCAGGCGTTAACTGTAGACTGGTTATCGCAAGAACAAACATGTCGAAAGCAGTTTCACTTATTAGAATTGTCAGCGTTTTGCTTCGCGGATGACAATACGAATTGCGCAGGAGAGATATGTTTAAACATTCCGATGACTGTTGCACCAGAATTTTTTTCGATTTTGCAATAAGGAAAAGGAACGTGACTATATCGTCCTTCTATAACAAGCGTTTTATATAATTTTAAATCAAAGAGTAAGCTTTATATATTCCTAATATTATGTATATAAAATTCATAACTTCATATTTTATCGAAGCAATAACGCGTCGATTATTTATAACTTTCTAAACAACGTCTGAAAGAGTATTACGTTTATTAGATGTCTTTACGACGCGTTTGAATCACTTATGTCTCTGAGTAGCGACGTATTTTCCAGCTGTTTACGATCTATTCTCAAGAACAACCGTTGAATAGATTTATAGTCGGTTGGCTTTAATCGCGTGGCTGTATCACTTATTCCAGATTGTAGCACCAATTTATACATGCAAGAAGAAGATTTGACTAAGTGACAAGTGGTAGAATAGAATTCCTTTCTCTATTCAATACGGAATGACATGAAATGCTTGATCCTGAATGACGAGTCCGGTCACGGATTTAGGATTCAGTCGGACTGCACTGCCATTCTATCTGCAGGAAGTTACGTGATTTGAATGACAAGGAGAATTTGAATCTTGCAAGTCTAAGATATGTTGATATTTAACACGTGATGAGTTCTCGGAAGATCTACAACGGCCGGCAAATATTTAAGGAGACGCCAAATATTATTTCTTAAATTCGTAGTTAAGTAATGTCTCGCGACGCACGTTTCCGCAAGAGGTGCCAAAGTGTGTCAGCTATCATTTTCCCAGGAAGTATGCGACAATAAAATCTGCTATACGTGACGTACGCGAAGTTTATTTTCTCTGTCATGTTCGAAACTGCGTTTGCCAAGATGGAATGAGCTAGGATATCATAACGCATCACGCATTGCGATGCTCGGCATTGCAACGTTATTGTATCACAAAGCATGAGCATTTAAAGCTTCGATCATTCTGGTAGCATCTCTTTGAAGTAACAAAGTTAAAAGGTAGCATCTCGAACCATTATTAAAAGTTCTCTTCTGTGAGGATCGGTTGTTCCTTCACACAGACATATCATAGATGTGTAGGTATTTATCACGTAATTTATCGGGGACGGAACAACTAGTCCTAACACTTTTTATCAGAATATAAATTTCTAAAAAAAAAAAAAAAANAAAAAAAAAAAAACGTAAATTTTTAATAATAGATAAAATTAATGTTATTTACGGGTTCAAATCGTTCATTAGAAAGAAATTAAATCAATCAAATTCGCCATGAGTCATAAAATATAAATGCGCACATAAAATCATTATTCATTAAACTCTCAAACGCTATAAATGTTTTTTTTTCGTACAATACATAAAATAAACCGTTAAGAAGCGAGAATATAATGCATCTCCTGTACTTATTGCAACATTCTTTAAAATCGTGGCTATTCAAGGGAGACGCAAACAGGTTTAGTTTTTCGTTTTATTAATCGTTGCCATTCAGCCGCTTGTAAAATAGAGAGTGTAAAGTTGTCGCCGCGCTAAGCCGCAAAGCAACGAACGAGGTCGTACAACATGTGGCATTCTGTCTTTTTTCTGCTTAAGAGAGATGTCCACTGCTTGAAGCGCTGTTTATTCATGAAGAGATGACATATTCGTCTATGAAGATGATTTAGAGAAATTTACTGAGGAGAACTTGCGTATAATATGCCCTAGATACGCCCTAAGCATGTAGGACTTACAAACAGTTAGAAGAATTTCTGCAATTATATCTATATATCTATCTATTCAATTTCTCTCCGTCGCGTCGATATAGATCTAATTAATAGTAATATAAATTCTTTTAACTGTCCTACGTGCCTAGGGCGTTCTT
>QKQZ01043813.1:0-31209 GCA_003595255.1 Solenopsis fugax | reverse complement strand
CGCGGAAGGGTTTGAGCTCGCAATCACGTCGGCGTTACGCGTACGTTTTCCGTCGCGTCGCGTAAAGGGTTGTTACGTAGCGGCGAATTATAAAAAGGGTGTCCTTTGTACAGCTCTGTTCTCTCGCGCTTTGGTACCTGCCGCCACTCCATTCCCATCCCTCTGCCCCTGCATCGCTTCGGCTTTCTCTATTCTCGGCCCGGATGAAATATTTAATAAACTCGTTACGTGGGCACCCCGCTCCGAGTTGGCAGCCGACGTAATAAATCGTCAACGAAGTTTTATCCTCTGCCTTCTCTTCGCACCCCTGCCCTCTGCTCTTCGCACTCCTTTCTCTTTCTCTCTCCTCTCTTTCTTTCCCTCCTTCTCTCTTCTTGGCCATCTTTCTCACGCACATACTTTCAGTGTGTTCTACAATTATTCTGCGCTGTTTCGAGAAGCCGTAAAAGTTTGTCGACAAAGTTCAGAGGTTTTACCAGTTCTCCTATTTCACGAAATGAGAACTTGCTTTCTTTTTAATTAAAAACATTTTAGGCAGTCCCATTTTTGCTCTTTGTTGTAGATCTAAAAATATAAGGAATGTGATATTGCTTTTACTACATTGTATGTATACGAAACAACATTAAAAATTTTTTTAATTTGTTCAGAATAGAAGGAAAGGAGGAAATATTTTATAGAAAATTTAGTAGAAAAATAATTTCATTTTTTTCATTAATTAAATTCTGCACGGAGGTATATTATATTATGAATTATATTATATTTAAAGTAAGTAGACCAGTTTTTAATTTTTTCCAATTTATATATTACGTTTTATACTTATAATAATTCAAATTTTATTCTTAAATTATAAATCTTCCAAGAACATATACATGTTTTTACTTATAAAATGTGTCCACAGTAAGCTCGAAAAAATTTATCAAATTCATTAAATAATTTGTTTCTATCTGTTAGAAATCATTTAGTTCCAATATTTCTCCATCTTTTTAGATTCAAAGCAGATATTCAGGGATTATATTTTTAATAAATAAAATATCTGAAATAGTAAATTAAATCGTGTCACTGTTAGGGGAGAACATATTTTTCCTGATATTTCCTAAACGAAAACGTTCTCATTATGAAGTTACGCTTTCGCTTCTCGGAAATGTGCGTCGACAAGGCATGCAGGCTGATTGCCGCGGTACATATCCACCAATTAAATTTCGAATCTCATAACGAGGCGACCCGCCGAAGGGTACGAAAACGACGCGGCCTCCGCGTCGCGTTGCGTTTGTACGCCGGATCTTGCGTTATCGCCGCGAGGAACGCCGCGTCGGGTCGCAGCTTGCAACTGCAATAAATACCGCCGAGGAAGTTTCGGATGTGCGATTCAAATTCGCGTGCACGCACGCTTTAGAAACAAGTCGGCTGCACAGTCACGAAGTCAGCGGCCGACGATGCATACTAGACGACCTTAATTGCATTCGAGTCCATGTCGCATACGTTGCCAGCAAAGGAGCCGCGAATTATTTAGAACGATCACGCCCGAATTATTCTTATGATTGCAGCAAAACAGTTACACCACACTCTCGACGGTTATCATTAATTATAAATGGTACCTGAAGGCGCGTGTGAAGCGACATTCTCAAATGTTCGTCTCGAATACATTTGAGAGTTTCGCATGTGTAAAGAAATTAAAATATGCTTTTTTAGTGCTGGTTAAGATCAGGCCTTTTTTCGCGTCTCCGCACTGAGAGAAATGTTTGGTAAAAGTTTGGTTGAATAGTGATCAAATGAATTTTATATAGTGATAGTTATTAAATATATAGTTGTTTTAATCAAACAATTTGTAGCTTAAACCAAATAATTATTTTCATACAACAAATTACAAAAAGTTTTGTTAAATGTCACAAAGTTTTTGATACCAGTAACTATAAAATTCACGTCTATTAAGCTGACACAGCCAATGCAGCACAATCGAATGAAACACGAATAGAAATTTGATGCTTTTTTGTTGCTAATTTGTTGCTCTATTGCCGATTCAGTTGCTCAAGCCGATTCGATAAAAAACAGTGGCAGTGCTAACTTAAGTTTAAGTTAGCACAGCCATTAAAAAAAATAAAAAAATATTACATTTTGTTAGTGTTAATTTGTTGCTAATTAGTTGCTCAATTCCCAACATTGTTGCACCACCCTCGACTTTTGAAAAACTACCCTTAGTTGTCATAAGTCAGCAGAAAATCCCAAAATATGCAAATTTATGAGATATTTCGACAGATTACACTTCCCCAAATTTGTTGCTCGCAATTTATGACGATTCCGATTTTGTTGCTCCACCCTCGACTCTCTTTAAAAACCAACCCCAGTCGCTCTATGACAGCACAAAACCTCAAAAGTGTAAAATCCTAAGAACTAGCACAGCCACTGTTTTTATCGAATCGGCTTGAGCATCTAAATCGGCAATAGAGCAACAAATTAGCAACAAAAAAGCATCAAATTTCTATTTGTTGTTCATTCGATTGTACTGCATAGGCTGTGTCAGCTTAATAGACGTATAAAATTCATTTGGTCATTATTCTATCAAACAATTTCTCTCAGTGTGATACTACTCATTAGTATCCTATATCAATTTGTCTTTAAAAGAGTAATATCTATTGTTTCATCACAGCCGCGATGCAGAAAATGAGATTTAGCGACGACGCATTTATGTTTCCCCGACTCGACTCGCTCACGGCATACGATATACATGTATTCTTCTTGAGAGAGAAGGGACAACAAACTTTACCTCGCGCTCGCGAGCGCGAATGCACAACGGGCTGCTGCGAGGTGCGGCAGACGCGCACGTAAAGAGCAATTTGTCGTTTTCACGAATCGTGGGGAATAAACAATGCGCCCTGTAACGCGATCTTCAAAGCGCCATGACGCCCCACGGTCTGAGGGATGCGCCCCACGTTCTCACCTTAATTCAACGAAGCTTAACCCAACCGCGCAAATTCGATACCTCCCGCGACGAAGAGAAAGAAGAACGTGAACCAAATCCGTTATGGTAACTTGGTCCACTGTTTGACACCAACAGTATCAGGTCCGATCTCGAAGTGTCTCGAGGGAGTTTACGAAGGGATGACGGATGGACAGCCGATGTAATAACGTTCGTGCGAGCTAGCGTTTCCGTCATGTAAGAGGATACGGTAACAGAAGGACGAGAGGTCTGAGCTCTCACCCTCGGAAAATTTCCTGTATCCGTTATGAAAATTGTTTGCAGTGAATTTTGGGAAGGCAAAGCGAATTCCTTACGCGTAACTTTACGTAGGATAGCCCACCTAGATAAAATATCTGCAAAATTACAACATATTTTTACAAATTCTCTTTGACGACAATTTTCTTTTAGAAAGACATGATTGCAACTCTGTTTTAATTTTCATAATTAACTATAATGTTGATAAAACTTTGAATAAAAATTCTGTAAAGGTTAACGATTTAATATTACAACGAATTATTGTTCTATTTAAATCAGTTATTTGTTCATACTTGTAATATTTGTATTTAATTAGCATATTCTTGTAATTTTGATAATTTTTGTCAATATCGCAAAACAGATTCATAGTATCGCTATTAAGACAAGCCATGAAAATTGAACGATAACATATTTGAACTGCATAATAAAAAAAAACTCAAATAGCACTATGCACGGATGTGCGTAATTTCTCAATTGATAAAATTGTCATTAAAACTCCATCAGTAAACTCGTCCTTTTAATTATTGTGTTTATTTCTATGTCCACAAATAAACAAAATTTAAATAATCAAAGTATATAAAAAAAGCCATCCTATTCTTGTTGAATTGTATTTAAAAGTTTATTAAAATGTTAAAAGAAAATAAGAAAGAATTTGACGATTATGTTTTCGTAGGAAATGTAGGTCGTTATTCCGGTCTATCTCCGATCTAAATATTCACATTTAATTTCGCACGCGGATTGTTGTCGCACACAATGAGGAAAACGTAAAGCTTACTGCGAGCAATTCTGCCCGCCTTACAAAAAGGTTTTCCGAATAAATAGAACGTAGGTGGATCTGCAGGGCGAATGTCCTCCAAGCTCGTGAATGCCAAAACACGATGGTGCTTCTCCCTCACATCTCTCTGTTTCTTAAGACCTATTGTCGGGAAAAAACGAGTTGCAGCGAATTTATCCGCCGTCTTTATTGTTGTCGTTGTCGTAGTCGTTGCAAGAAGCGTCATGCATTCGCATCGGATCATCGAACACTCATTTCCGACGTGACTCGCGGCTGCTTCTTTTTCAATGGCGAAAACCTAGGGATGAACCCAAGACGCGCACAGCCCCGAGCGTATTTGCGTATCGCTATGGCGAAATCACGATGGCGCGCGGAACTCTCGTCGATATTGGATGACGTCCTCCTGTTTTGTTAAGCGTAGGAACGCGCCCTCTCGTCCGTGAGTTATCTCGCGAAACAGCTGCGATTATTCTCTCGCGACGGAATTGATTCGGCGAAGAATCTCTGCCGACGCGGCCGGCTCTCGCAATGCTAATCCGAAGCTATAAACCAATATTTACACTGCATATAGGATCAGCTGATTGATGATATACTGATGGGAACCTGGTAAGAAAATGATAGCTGATGGAAAGCCGGTAAGAAGATGATAGCTGTTTCTAGCAGACAACGTTCACCCGGGATAGTTGACGCGCCCGCAATATGTCGATGCAAATTTCTTATAAATATAGAAAAATGTAGGAAATAGGAAGAGGATAGTACACCGATTGCTTAACTTCTGACAGTGCTTCAAGTTACATAGTAAGGTTCAAAAGTTTTCTGCTCAAGGATACAAAAAAAGGTAATAAAATGAAACAATTTAAATTATTTTTATTTTTCATTATAGTTACTCTTTCTTTTATTTTTTTTTAAAGATGAATTAATTTTTCTATACTACAATATTAAAAAAGATATTCTAAACTTTTATTTTTAGAATGATTTAATTAATACTGCGGAGAAACTTTTTCATCACTGATAAATTTTTTCCACACAAATCGGATTTTAAGTTTGAAAATAAAAAACAATCATTAAATAGGCACTTTTATTTTCAAAATTGATGTTCAATTTGCGTGGAAACAAATTTGCAGTATATAATAAAGAAGTAATCTGCGCAGTGTTGAATCATTTTAAGAGAATAAGAATTCAGATTATTTTCATAATATTATAGAAAAATTAATTTATTCACAGAAATATATTTAAATAAAGGATGTTTATATTGAAAGATAAAAAGTTCACTTTATTATTTATTTATGCCTTTGGTAAAAAACTTTTGGTCCTTACTACGCATTTACGAAATTTATTGAGTACGCCGTATTATTTGCCTATGCAGGATTGAAATAAATTGTATTGCAAAGCAATCGTGATAAAACAATATATATCAAACATCGCACTTGCGATATTTTTTCGGCAATTATCGGGATCGCGCAACCTATCGTACGATATCTCGCGGTGTAATCGAAGCTCTGACCTTTCTCTAAAATAAGCGTAAAAATAATACTGGTAGTCCAATGCTGTCAACGGAAAAATAACATTTAGCTTACGGCTCGCCGTCACATACGATTTTTCACGCTTTGCTTATATTTTTTTATATTTTCCGCGCGTCGCTTTTTGAACGCAGGTCACTGCGCAGGTCACTCGACGTGACTATCAACTCGATATTCTTTTTCTTCTTTCCTTCCCATCGCTTATCAAGTATCCTTTCTATCGATAGGATCAGGAAATTCGATGTCTCACGGGATTCCGATGTACATTGCGCGAGCATGCATTCTGCATACGAATAAAAAAGATTGTTTCCATCCCTTATCCCATTCCCTCACGTGGCAATCGAATGATGATAGAAACAAATCGAGAGAAATTACGTAAATTCTTTCGAGTATTTTATCATTCAGCTATTTTACCACAAGAAATTCAAGCCATTAAAATTCGAAGACAAAATTCTAAATTTGAAGATTGCAAGATAAAAATATTCCAAATCGTTAATAAGCAAAAGGGAACGTGTTATCACTTTAGCGGTTTGTTTCCATGAAACTCTGAAGGAGAAACGAAATTTTTGCAACAACGTAATAAATTTTACGGTAATTGCAAATGCCGTCGTATTAAAACTTCATCGTAGTGTAACTTTGGCGTAACAAGATCGCTTTTGAAATATCCATTGTTTGATTAAAAGTTGGCTTAAATACTTGAGATACTATCAAGGCGGATTGTATACGCACTGAAAAATCATACGTTGTTTTCATTACGTTTAAATGAATCATAATTTATTATAAAGGTTGAAAGTTCTCTTTGGAATTATTTTGTTTCCGTTTCAGCTACAACGACTCTCTCAAACCGGATGAATGCAACTGTAGACGACAGTATAATTAAATTTTCAATGGCGGGCGTTATTAAATATTAACGGGGTGTATTTGCAGGATCTGTCTGGCGGCTGACATGGATCGCGCTACTTTAGATAAAAATAGGGAAACAGTTGGTAATATATAGTAGGGCATATAATATGATATTCGTAACATTATGATATTCATGTTGCAAATCACATAAACAGGAACAAAGTAACGAATTTATGTAAATAACTGATTGTTCGACAAATCTGAAAGGAAATCTTCCTTGCAGGAAATTTGGATGAAATCTATTATTTCGTAACTTTATGATGTGCAATATTCTATTAAATTCTAAGTTAAATTAAACATTAAGTTATAAATTCTATAAATTCATATGAATATAATATAAAACACAAATATAATTTGTCAAGAAAAATTTATATAAATTGTTATACTTTATATCTGTTGAAATCTTAGAAAAATTGTGTGATAAAAAAGCAATAATGCTTATTTAAATATAATTGTTGCATCACGATTAAAATAGCTGATGTCATATGGCTTATCGTAGTTGTACATTCAGATGACAAAAGAAAAAATGTCACATTTAGGTATCTTTTTAAGAGATCGAGACTCCCTCACCGGTGTGCGAACATTACTGCTGAGAGAAGCAAGGCAGTTTGCTGGTTTATCGCAGACAGCCAGGATCAAGTGAATAGCACGCCGAAAGTATCCCTTTTTACGAGTGGTGCAGAACGAACGGATCGAGAGAAAAGCGCGAAATTAATCGCCAAGAATTTATCGTCCGTCCGAACGATCGGCGCTTCTATAAGTAAACTCGCGTTACGTCTCATTTCAGTGTAATTGGAAATAAAGTCGTATATAGCTTCGAACTATATTGAAACAACAAAGATGTTGCGCGAAATTTCACCGCGTAGGCACTCTATATTCTAAAAATTTCAGCTGCGATAACCATTATGAATTATTATATATCCGTATTATGTAACATTCTTGATATCGATCGACGAGATAAATTCTCGATTTACGCGACTTGTTTAAAGGAAACAAAAGAAAAAAAGAACAGTAACGATCTTACGATTCGTATGAAGAGGTAATATTAGATATTTCATCTCACGGGACGGAATTCCATGTCAAACAGGTCCGGGAATTAAGAACGCGTCGCGGGAAATCGTGAGGTTTCTCTGCAATCACGGAATATAAATTACGAGACGGCTAATATTGAAGGGAGCCATTGTCTCCCGGATGATTGTCTCTCTCAATCGCGAAAATGTCGGACGCTCGTGATCTGAAATTATCGAAGAGAAAAGAGAGTGGAGATAACGGAAATACGGAGGAAGTAGGTAAAGGTGGAGATGACAGACACAGCGATACCGTCGATGTCATCGTGCCGCGCGACTCGGGAGAGAAATAGCGCGATTACTCGCTCCATCTGCTTTATTAAGGATCTCTCGATTACCAGCCCGCGCCCCGCCCGACGTTCCTCCTACCGTTCCTCGCGGAAAGAGACCGGGGAATCCCGTTAATCCCGCTTCGCTTTTCATCCGATTCCGTGATCCGTCGGCATCCCTCATGCGGAATGCACCGCCGCGCGCCGCGGTGGGCGGCGTAAAATTCGTCATTTCTAGCGTTCCTGCTGCCGGAACGGAGCTAGCGCGAGAAAACGGGATGAGAAGGAAGAAGAGACGGAAACGAGGCGCGAAACGATTCGGGCAAATTAAACGGCGCTGTTCGCGCGGCCGCGATATAACGTATTATTATTAATATTTTATTTGCACGTGGAAGCGGCCAGTTGGCAACTGGGCGGAGGTAAACAGACGGAAATGTGGGAAATGAGCAGGATCGCCGCACCGGCGAAATTTATTCGGATGCTATACAATCCTGATGGGATAAGCACGCGGTCCGTAAAATTATTTAATTAGTTACTACAGCGATACGTTCCGAATAAACCGCAGAGATAATGGAGATTTCGTATTTCCATGCGAAATGTTATAGGAATCTTAATAACGCGCACAGAATTACACAATGAAAAATCCGTCGCTCTCTTTTAGCCTCGACACGTTATTGGCTCAGTTATTTTTACAAACTGTCCCGAGCAAAGGTTGAGAAACATTAACAGAAAAACAGCGGCCGAAATTCTGAAAATAGAGCAAAGCTTGCCCTAATTTTCTCGCTATGCAGCAGGCGTGTGCTCGCTCGTTCCGATTCCCCGTCTCGGAGAAGACTTTTAACGCGCGGGAGAACTTTGATCACGTTTGGTGCTCTCTTAAAAAAAAAAGAAGAAAAGAAAAACGAAAAAAAAAGAGTTTCCGCACGGTTTACCGGTTTAGGAGCGAGTCGGGTTAATTACACGCCGGCGTAAAACGAGAGCCTTGGGTTGGGTAGCGCGAACAGTACGATACTCCGCCACGAACACAATGATCAGGCGACAACGGCAACAATGATCAGCGACGTGGAATAACCAGCCGGTGAGATACACGCCCTCGGATATAAATCGAACAATGCAATCCCGCGGAAATCGTACGCGCCGCGCCGGCCCGGCTCGAGGTCGAGGGGGGGGTTTCTTTGTTTATTACGCGGCTTTGTTTCTTCGGCGCCCGATTAATCGAATCGCCGGGCGTGAATCGATGCTGATTGCACCGCCGCCGGGTTGCTGCCCGAAAATTAGACGACGGGCGTGCGAGCGTGTGAAATACATTGCACATCGATATTAAGTGTAAGTGAAGTCGTTGATGTACACCGCCGGTGTTTTCCCGTTTTTCTCTTTTCGCAAAATGAATCGATCGTTGTTCTTTTTGTCTCTTAACAACAATTCGGTTAAAAATTTGCCGTAAAAATTGTAGCTTTCTGACAAAAATTAATTCGGTCAGTATATTTTATGTCACATAGAAAAAAAATGAGTATCAAATCAACAATTCATTGTTTCATATATAAGCAAGAATATAAAATCTCCTTGGAAGTATTTATAATCTCAAAGAGACGTAATTTGTTAACATAAAGAAATTTTGTTTCTTCATGTAAGCAAATTATGTCTGATTAAGATTATCAAATTCTTTCAAGAAGATTTTATATTCTTGCTTATATATGAAACAATGAATTGTTGATTTGATAGTCATTTTTTTCTTTGCAGCGATATAAAATCTTATTATGTGAGAACAGTGTGGATAAACGCGTTCCGATATTAACAGATGACATAATATGATATAAGTGTGCCCGAGGAAAATTTTATCACTCGCAATAACAGAACTGTACGGATATAATACCCCCCCCTTCCCCTTTACAAAGCTGAATCCGCTGTGGAATCCAAAATATCGAGTTTCCGGTTTATTGGCACCCTCGATTTTCAACTTCCGTCGAGCAGCTGTTATCGGCCCGCTATCGTATTCGCATACCGCGTGTTAGCAGGTACTTTCCGCGACGTACGTTTCGCCATTTATCATATTCTCCAGAGAGATACGGTAGCAATTTTTAATATCGAGATTTCCGAAATGCGGGAGCTCGCGCCAAATTTTTGATTACATACTCATCTTTCATTTTCCACCCAATAGCGGTCACTGAAAGAATAGCCGAAAGGGTCAAAGTTCGAGATTCTACATTATGCCATAACTTGGAGAAGTTCGATAATTTTCTCTTATCACAGCCTGGAGAGCCACTTTTACGGCGTTGCCCTCGGACTTTTCCTTGCCGGACGTGACTTCTAGCTTCGCGAAATCGGTTTTATCTCTAGCGAGAATAATTTTCCGCTAGAAACTTTCTCCATCATACGAGTGTCGTTAGTCGCAATTAGAATTTATAGACGCGTCAATTCGAGATAGGAACGTCAGGGCGTCCTGTGTGTAAATATTTCAAAACATTGACGTAGGGCGCATTTGTGTGAAAATTTAAACCTATAAAGATTTACATAGGTACAAAATAAATGATTAATTTTAACACTAATTGTGTATATTCTAATTCTGATGATTTAGCCAATTTTGCTTGAAAATTCTTAATAAAATTTAATACAAAATAAAACATTAATATATACACAGAACAGGATGATTTTGGAGGAAAGTATAAAGATTGGGATCGCTATCTCACCTCGCGAATGCATTAAATGTTGCGATGCAACTGACTGAAAGACGTTGATTTAAAGCGTCAGCTGCATTCGCCCAAAGATACCACAAGCCTCATCTAAGCCGTTACAATGAGAAAGACGAAATAATTACTCACGCTCACTATAGATAGATTAGGAGTTTGTACGAGGCAACTCGTCACTGTTTAAGGAACAGAGGGAGAAGTTGTCTCGTGTATGCGGAGCATACGTATAGATTAAAGGATTCTAGGAATTACCTATCAGGCGCAGAAGGTGCATAAGATAGGTGGAGGGAAGCCATCGTGAAGAGGGAAGTGCAAACAGAGTACGGTGGAGGTCAACCGATGCATTTACATAACTCGCACATATGTAAAGACACATTGCCTGGCTCGTACCGGAATACTGGATTGCCAGAAAGTCCTACGATTAAATATTAGCGAGAATAAACTGCAGCCTTCGCGGGATATCCTCCATCCGCTCGCAACGGCGAGAGCGGAAACGTTGGAGAGGAGCTTCGGGACGCTTCCTTCACGCTCCGTTTTCCCGAGGCCACTTATCCTTCCTCATCCTGTCCGTATTTCCTTGATCTCTCTTCTTTCCTCCTACTCGTAGGATATTTCTCGCTGCCGCGTCTGCTCTCGCGAAATCGCGGATCTTAATAGTTTTCGTGATCATTTGAGCGACTTTTGTTGAAAAAAGGTTGGATAAAGAGTTAGAGAGAGAAATGAAAGCGAAGGGGCTCGATGAAGCTAAAAATGAGAACCATGAAAGAATGTAGTGTAGGCGGAAGAGTCTCCGGAACAAACGATGCTTGTAATATCTCAGGAATATCCTTGACTACCTTATAGCCGTCGGCAAGTCATATTCAAACTTCCCGATTATCTTCTTCGAGACACTGCAGCTTCGAGATTAAAAATCGTTGTTGCGGAACACCGTCAATTTTTTGATTATCGCAAAAATTTTTTGCGAGATACATTATTGCCATTATTTGAAGATTTTTATTAGTTTTTATTAATATTTACGTCGCCGCAAAAATTGAGATAATATAACACAGTTAATAGATTTCCAAAAAGTTCAATATTCATATTTAAATCTGCATGTTTCAAATTATTTGATCCAAGTAGCAAGGCTTTCATCTTTTAAATAATCTAATACTATAAAGAGTTTACTCAATCCTTTCAGTGATACAATTTTACTTAAGATTATTACTGCATCAGAACCTCTCTTTCTCTCTCTCTCTCTCTCTCTCTCTCTCTCAAGAGATTACAGCGAAAGTACTCGCAATACACCGTGTGTCCAACTTTCAATTCCCGCGATAAACCTTTAAACAAATTAAATCTCTTCGGAAAGCGGAACGATATAGCGCATGATGCCCGAAGATTAGTTTACCCCTGAAGAGAAGCGGGCTGAAGCGACGAAGGGTGGATGGAGACGCTGAAAGAACAGCCCGCGAAAGAAGCGGTAGCGAACGAGGGAGGAAAAAGTCGGTGGTAGGGGCTAAGGAAAACCGCCGAGAGGGATAGTAACCCTCGAACAAACGACGCCTGTAATATCTCACGGATATCCTCGACCGGGTCGTAGCCGCGGGGAGAATCGTATTCAAACTTCGCGATTATCTTCCCTGAGATTCTCTCCCGTGGCCGCTCCCTTGCTACCACTACCTTCCCGTCCGCCCACACCCCCGTATTTTTTTCTTCCACCACCCACGGAACGCCGCTTCGCCGTCGTGCGACTCGTGCACACACGAGAACCACTAGTGATAAATGCGGCCCGATAAAGGCGCACTCGTCATTCGCTCGGGCGGATCGACCGCTCGGTTCTTTTCCTCTCTCTTTTACCCCTTTTTTTTTGACGAATCGTCGTTGTCGTCGCCGTGAAATGGAATCGAGCGCGATCGAGTCCCGAGGGAGGGAAGAAAAAACAAGCGCGGCAACCGCGAAAAGGTGATATCGCGAAGCGATTGTCACCTGGTGACAAAGGCGGGCGTACGAGAATGGATTATTTATCGTGCCGTCCGTCGCCGGCCGTTCTTTCCTCGCGTCAAGCAAGAGGAACGACGTGTTACCGGCGAAAATAATTTCATGGCGAAATGATCGTTTCCTCCTTCCCATCTTCGCGTAATTATGTCGCCAATCGCATCAAAAAAGTGCAATTGTGAAATTGTATTTTAACTAAAAACGATTCGCAATGTCAAGCTGCTCTAATTTTTATTAAATTAGTTTGGTTTTGAGAATTACTAACTCTTTCAACAGGGAGAAATGATGTATCTGCGTGGATGGATATCGATATCTTAGAACAAGAGAGCGTCACTCTAAGACTTGAAGATAAAAGGAAGAAATGTCATATCTCCTGATATGAGGCATTTACAATATTTCCTATGATATTGACACATATGTATTACAGGTCTAAAGCATCGGATATATATTATATGAAACGTAGAAAAATAAAAGTGTGCGAAAGATGAAATATTACGATAAAGAATTGCGAGAAGCGAAAGAGAATAGAGGTTTACATACACACACACACACAAAGAGAGAGTTTATCGTCACCATCGAAATCGATAACCGCTGGGAGAATTGTATTCCTGCCGTAATAAGCAGGTTTTCTCTCTGAACGCAAAATAATATAAAAGAAGAAATGAATAAATCCGGTAAACACACTAGAATGCGAAATTTCCGCAGTAGCTGCAACGCTTACGCTCATCCGCGCATACAAACAATCCTCCAGCTAAACGTGATTACTTCCGGTGCCTATCGCTCGCGATGTATTTTATTACATTGCCCCATGAGTATGCAAACAATAAAATTTACCTTAATCCGGACTGCCGTGTACACGTGCACGTGCAGAAGGAACGACATAAGTTCGAGCGTTATAAAATCAAATCCCCGAGTTTTTCCCAGAGGAGGAAATCGAGAGACTTTTAGATTCGGCGAAATCGAAGCTGCAACGGGAGATCTCGGTCGTATCTCGTTCTCGCCCGACGACGACGGTGATAGTCGTCGAAACGACACGCGAAATCCGTCGGGAGATAACGAAATCAATTTCCGCGGGATTAGAAACCGAGCGACGATTCGTTCGTTAGAGGTGCCTTTTTGTTGGCTCGTTTGAGATCCGAACGGCGACATCACTGGCTGCCACCAACGGGGACCAATGAGCGGCATTAAAGGCGATGGACGGGAAACGTCCGGTTGTTAAGATAGAAATCGTGGTAATTAATCGGCGCTGGCTAATTACATTGGATTATTTCGGACCGGTTTGGAACGCGCGCCGCCGTACGATCGCGAAGCCGATGACTTTGACGGACGTGCTCTAACGGGTCGAGGGAACTTTAAAGAACGATCTATATCGTTGCAAACGTTACGTGAACGCAGAGATAACGATCTCCGCTCTCGGGCATTTAAGAGGATGATAAACAGCTATTTCCGCGAAATCATTACGTTCAGTGGAAGCCACTTGTAAATTACGTATTTCCCCATCATGAAAAATATATAGCAAATATTTTATGAAGATTTTCAGGAATTCTGACACTGAAATAACTTTATTATCCTTGTTATTGTATTCTATTATAAATATTTTTATTTACAACTTTTCTAGATTTCACGCGTTTTCTTATGTATTTCAAAGTTTCCTGAACATTTTGTGTACACTGAAAACAAAATTAATATCAAATCAACAATTAATTGTTTCATATATAAGCAAGAATATAAAATCTTCTTGGAAGAATTTGATAATCTTGATCAGACATAATTTGCTTACATGAAGAAACAAAATTTCTTTATGTTAGCAAATTATGTCTCTTTGCGATTATAATACTTCCAAAGAGATTTTATATTCTTGCTTATATATGAAACAATTCATTGTTTTATATATAAGCAAAAATATGAAATCTTCTTGAAAGAATTTATAATCTTAAACAGACATAATTTGCTTACATGGAAAAAATTTTTCTCTTTATGAAAACAAATTATGTCTATTTAAGATTATAAATTCTTCCAAGAAGATTTTAAAACAATGAATTCTTGAATTAATTTATTTTCTGTGTACAATACATATATTTTTATAAAATAGAAATTTTCTCCACTGAAACTGTCAATCAATCGTGGAGACCTATTTGTTTTTCGAATTAAAATGATGAATCAAAGCGACGCGAATAATTGTCACCTGATCAATAAAAAAGAGAGAGTAATCAAAAACTCGATACATTCACGTATTTGAGCAGATATCGCAATTCTTCGCTTTCATTTGGCTCCGGTCCCGAAACAACCGCATATTGTAAGTATCACCCAAATTCTCCAGACACGCAGGAAATTGCTTGGTCGCAATTGACCACCGGATGCGACGTTGAAAGCACCGTAGGAAAATCGTTTTAATTGCCGCCGCGGAAAGCCGGAAAATTGGCCCATACGATCGTCTAGACAGCTAATTTGAATAACATTATAACGTCTGGCTGCATTTTCGCCGAGCTCTCTAGATTATCGAGGGAAAGCGAAAGAAATAATGCTTGCATCTACAGCTTTAATCAACGATATGAAGCACCTTTAATAAACTGAGCTAAATTAAACTACTCGACATTTACAAATTAAGAGCTACAGTAAATTTTCTTCTTATGGATTTATAATGAATACTAGAACACGATTACGAAGAAGGACTTTTAAAAGCTTTCTAAACTTTCTAATTTCGTGAATTAATCATGGATGATCAATCTACTTTTTCCAACAACTTATTAAAAATTCCTCGTGCTTTCGTTCAATACTGCTAGATAAATCGAAGAAACAATTCTGACTTAAAAAAGAAATTTTAATAATTTCATTAGATTATATTCCTTGAAAATCTTTTCGCGATTCAAGCGAATTTTCTTATGACATGCAAACGTAATTCTGTAACTAGAAATATAAAGAGTACCTTACACAAGCTACTTGTCAAAAAGAATTTATTACGTATTCGTTACTTTGAAAAAATATATTTTCGTCTTATTCAATTTTCCGTCAGATCGAATCATCCTTGTGGCCTCGGAAATAGACTAGAAATATCTTTCGCAATATGTATTCAATCTATTAGTTGAATAACACAGATACCTATAAAGAAACAAATCAGTTTTATTTTTAACTTTCGGCTACATTAAAATTTCGTCAGTCGAATGAAATACACACGAGGAATTTAAAGTAACGATTGCGTCATATTTGCAGTTCTCACGGGCCATCGAGTGGCGTATACAATTTGAGAAATTTCTGCTAGTAACAAATAATAATTTCCTGTTGTCATCGTTTAATAATGCAAATTGATATTGAATTGTATTGGTTAACATTCCGTATTATTATATATGACATGTATATTGAATTTCCAATAACAAATACACTAATCATTGTGCGAATTAATAAACAATATTATATAATGCATTAAATTTCGTAACTTTCGTTGGACAATCGCGTTCGGGACTGTAATTCGTATTATGGTATTGTAGGGTACTCTCCAGTCTCTCTTGCGTGCGCGTTTATTCCTATCATCTGTTTGTTTCTCAGCTAGATATTAAACGACCGTGCGCACGCTGTGTATGCGCACCCGTCTCTGTGTGTTATGCATTATTATATTAAGCTCTCTGCAGGCGCATCAGTGTGTCTGCAGTCGAAAACGAAATAGAATATGCCAGAGCGGAAAAGATAACCAGTTAACTCGATAAAAAGGACTCTGGCGAATAAGAGGAGAATAGAAAAGACAACGCAAAGTTGAAATAATAGACATTCGCGTTATTTTTACATGAACTAAAGTGTGTTTTTGGAAATTGGGAGGAAAATTAAAAAATTAAATTAAAACAAGTGAACTCTAATATCCTTTCCGCGAGTTCGAGTAAAAAAAAGTGAATAAAATGCTACAATGTGCGATAACTATAGTTTGATCTGTTCAAACGTCTCACACAAAATTTGGAAATAAAAATAGCTTATCAAAATAGCGTTTAATTTTATCATATTTAATCACATCAAATTGAATTTCGCAATTTGATTTATACAATCCTCAATTCTAATTTTATTCTATCGTGGAAGTCTCTCTACGTGTGGAGACTCGACTGTGCTAAAATTGAAAATGACGATTACACTCCTCTCGCACATCACGCAGCAAGAGAAAAGTCAGAGAAATTCAATTAAACTTTGCAAAAACTAAATAAATGAGAAGATTTATGATCGATTTATTAATCATTCTTATTTATAACAAAATTGATTATGAATTTTGTTATAAAAAAGAATGATTAATAAATCGATCATAAAAAGATCACAAATCGCTATGAACAATATGTTTTTTCCATTCGCGAAATTTTCACGAGATCTCCATCTCTTAATTAACCGCGAATTGAAACGCTTCTCTCGGGAATGGTCGCAAGTAACATGGAGCAGAATGAACAAAATTGAGGGGAGAGCGGTGTGTGTTCTTTGGAATTGCTCGTTATGCCAACGTCTCCATACGCGCTTCTGGGAAAAGCAGCATTGTTCGTTATTACAGCGCAAGTGAGACTAAACTTTGAGGTCTCAAAGGGTTGCTACCGAAGCTAAAAGCGTATCGTAACCGTATGAGATATGCGGAGAGGTGGAACAAGGGTGCCAAGGAGCGAAACTCCGAGACGAAGACTTGGCGCAGACATGACGCGTGCGTCTACCCGCTGCAGAATGTTCCCTGCAAATGTAGTCGATTAACGGCGTACGATTAGGAAGATTAGGGGGAAAACTAGCGGAAGCGTTTCAAACTCGACGCAGTCGCGATCACGTCGGAAAGTTGGCGACGTATTAATGCGTGGAGCTGAAATCGCAGATCCTCTCTAGAGTCCATTCTTTATGTCAATTGTCTTTAAATTCCTTGTGCGTATATTTTGAAGAAGATTTAATATGATCCACAATTTAAAATATAACTGATTCTTGCAATGCGATATTTTTGAGATTAAAAATCTTATAAAGATCTCGTTATATCCACATGAATTTATAACAATTGTTAGAAAGTCAAATAAGGATTGTACGTCGATCTGAAAGAGATAAAAAAAAATCGAGAGATATAAATATTTCATAGCATGCAGTTATATGCAAAAGGTCTGTATTTCGTTCGTGACAATGACCGTTCGTGAAAGGTTCCAATCATCGGATAAAAGGATCATCTGTAACAAGGTAACGATGGTGCCGTCGTGAAACTAACGGTCACGTTTCCACGCGTGTGAATTCTGGCTCGTGCACGTTGAACATTATTCGAGTCCACGAGAGAGAGAGAGAGAGAGAGAGAGAGAGAGAGAGAGAGAGGAATTGCACAACGAGGGAGTCTCAAAGGGTGCGGCGGCCGTTGAAACCAGAGATGGAGAACACACGGCGCGGTGAGAGAATGGTGGTTGAAGCGACAGGAGGTTGGCGAGGCGCAGGGGGTGGAAGGAGGAGGTTGAATCTACGCGGACGAGGACACAGATGGTGGGAAGCGAATCCAGGAGGAAGGACGCGCGCACGTAAAGTGGATCCTGCGGATGCACCGGCTCTCCGGTATGATTCCCAGAGCAAACAGGCACCGTCTTCCTCACCGGAAGACAGAAACGCCGCACACAGCGTCGCGTCGTGTCTCCTGTAGGAATGGGAGTACCCCGCGCCTTCTCTCTCGTATTTGCTCGCTCGGGTGTCCGGAAAAATGGATTTCCTGGGGCGCGTCCGTGCACGGTCCTTTTTCGGGAGGAGAGAGCATTTTTCCCCTTCCCGGGGGCGTCGCCCGCCACCGCGCGCCGTGCAGATCTGTCGACTTCGACAAGAGCACTTCGATACACCACTATTTCCGTGTTTCTCGGAATGATAAGGAAATACGATTATCGCAATATCCGCGCACGAGCAGGTTTACCGTACCGTCATGGTAGATTGCTCAAAGCAACCGATGAATATCTATTGTTAATCCTCGCGTTCCGCCTTCGTTTCTGTGCGACTCGCGGAATGTTAACGAGCATTATCGCCACTGTACGCTACATAGTTTTATATATCCTAGCGATTTTTCTTTATAAATTTAAAAATTCTTTATAGCGAGAGGTGTTCGAGCATAATATCGGTGAAACAACCAGCTAAAACGCAATGTTGCGTATTTTTCATGAAAGCCTCGATGAAATATGTAGAGTGGAGTAGATGGATCTTAGGACGCAGTAGTTTGTCATAATAATACGCGGACACAACGCGACATTCGCCACGCTACAACGAAGTCCCCTGCGAAATCCGCGTATATCTCCGCGACGTCGATAAAGACGACATCGACGAGACGCATTTCGGTGGCGGCGCGGGCGTTTCGACGTGCAGTGCGTCATCAGCTATAAAGGAGGGGCGGGGAGCAGGGGAGGAAAAAGGATAAAAAGTTACCGTGAAACGCGCGCCGCAACCCATGCACTCGGCGGACCTGACGGGATAAAAGGTAATTGGGATAGACGAGACAACTCCATCGCGCATCGCTTCGAGTTGATCTCACCGGTACAACATCTGTCGAGGCCCGGGCTTTTTCTACCTTTTTTCGCGCGTCGGCCCTCCCGCCTCGTCTTCCTCTATCTCTTCCTTTCTTGCGCTCCCTCCGACGAAACTTGTTCTCGCGCTGCGCGCTGGTGCATTGGCGGCATGCAAAGAGGCGAGCACAAGTTCGCCTCGAGCAAACACGTGTAGGCGCGCGTATCGGGATGCCGTGAGAGCAAATAGCGAGCGTGCGATTTGCAGTTGAAGTACGTAACGAGGGCCCTCAGAGCGAATGTGCCTAGTTCTCATTCGATGCTAATTGAACGATTTATCGCGCTTGGTACAGTCGACCGCCGCGATCTCATTACATAACAATGGTGCCGCGTTGATCATGCTCTCTGGTTCCATGTTTCGATAAACGGTCTCGATTATTCAATATATTTTGATTACGAATATAGTATAGGCTTGCGTGTCACGTGTCTCTTTTATTAAAAGAAAGAGTCGGACTACACTGAGAGAAATCGTTTGGTAGTTATAGTGATCAAATGAATTTTGTAGTTACTGGTACCAAAAACTTTGTTACATTTAACAAAAAAACCAAAAACTTTTTGTAATTTGTTGTATGAAAATAATTATTTGGTTAAGACTACAAATTGTTTGGTCAAAACAGCTATTTATTTAGTAACTATCACTATAAAATTCATTTGATCACTAATTCATTTGACCAAACTTTGGTTGATTTTACAAAACATTTCTCTCAGTGTATATTGAATGAGAAAGAAAATTATCTCAATTTCCTTTTCTCTGTTATCTCAAA
The DNA here is from genome assembly GCA_003595255.1 of Solenopsis fugax. NCBI lineage: Eukaryota > Metazoa > Arthropoda > Insecta > Hymenoptera > Formicidae > Solenopsis > Solenopsis fugax. The sequence continues at coordinate 11,527 of QKQZ01043813.1, read as the reverse complement.
ATCCTTTTCGCTGTTATCCAGTCGATTATCGACGATCGTGATGGGTCGATCTCGTCAGACACGTGCTGTCCGTCTAATAAAAACCGCATCTCATAAAAATGTACCACCCACTCTTGAGGACCCAAGATAAATCCGGAATCAGGTTTATGGTGCTGAGCACGCGGATATACTCTACCAAAATGAACCGAGGCCCTTCACTTGCCGACTCTGCCTCTTCACCTACCTTTAAGCGAACTACAGCACGTATTAAAACTCTCTGAATACCGTACGATACATGTGCATTAGGATAATATAGACTGAGAGTATATATGCATCGAGTGATTACGTTCTTTTTATTATATTTGAGAAAATAATGATTCTTGTATTGCGCAAACTTAATTGCGAAACAAATTACAGTAAATTAATATGCGCGTTATGCGCGAAAATTTCAATTTGTAAATAAGATTTTTATCGGCGTACGAAGGTATTGATATCGCATGGAAATATAGGTATGCAATATCGAATATTGGTTTAATTGCGAGCGTCATCAAAAGATTATTTGAGCTTAATACTTCTATTATGTGCTGAAACATTAATTTAATTCCGCAAGCCAGATTTAAACTTATATGTCGAAAATTAATATATCGAAGGCAAAAGCGGTAATTGTAACGAGATTTAATAGTAACTGTTAATTAAGAATATTTTGTCGTATCGAGACACAGTTTAACACATAGCATACGGCGAAAATATCAATAGTTATCAATGTATAAACTCGCAAACGTCAATATGCTCTTATGAGCTATAATACTTGCATTATGCGAACGTACACTATTCAAACCTTCTATTATCCGAACAATGTATGTGTTCTGCTACAAAACAGATTACTGGGACGGAATCGTCGCGCGTAATATTCTGATAACGTTTTCCGTATAGAATTCTCGTAATCTCAAAGTTTATTATGTAACGGAGCTTTGATGTCGCTGTTGCAGAAATGATAGGAGAAATTTAGGCCGAAAGTAAAGCGCGCATCGCGTCGTCATTAGTTCAATATTAATATATAATATAAAGTCAAGCCTTAAATATGCTCTATAAAAATAATTCTCTATATATTTCTATCACGCGCGTAAAACTTGAATTTATAAAATAGCTTTGTCAAGCGACGTCTTTTGAAAGTCTTATCGTTCGTAAAACGATAGGAAAACTGCAAAAGACGACTGCACGAGGGAATAAAATAAACGGCTCAGTGGGTTTCGTTTGATTCTGAGAATTGCCGCGAGAAGAGAGGTAGAAAAGGATAAGATGGGCAACTGGAAACGAAAAGGTTGACGGCACATGTGCTTCTGCGCTGCACGTCAAGGATGATGAATGTTAGCGAAGGGTTCTTGTGGTTGTTCGACGACAATGGCCCCGGGACGTCGAGACTTTTAATATCGCATATGAAAATTTAATAAATGTAGAGATGAGTCCAAGACGAGAGCGCGCGCGTGACGATAGCCTCAAATAAATTTCAAGAATTGAATTTATATCTCTTCCAAACGGTCTGTTCTACATTATAGCATTTTATATACTTTCATAGTAGTTATTTCCTTTGCGCACACACACATGACATTTTATCTTTTGATTCTGAAAATATTCACGTATCAAGATAAAATTTTTATATGCAATAAAATAAAATCTCTCTCTCTCTCTCTCTTTCTCTCTTTTTCTCTCTCTTTCTCTCTCTCTCTCTCTCTTTCTCTCTTTCTCTCTTTCTCGGGTTTAGATATATAATTAAAAATACATATTACGAGAATTCTATATTCTCGTAATATGTATTTTTAATTATATATCTAAATCCGAAAACGGAAAACGTTATCAGAATAAATATATATTATAAAAAATATTATCAAACTAATATCCAGCTCTGTGATTATTTTAGAACCTTCTCTATTTAATTATTTATATAACGTTTTAGTCTCATCTATTAAATATTCGACGTAAATTTTCTATTGTTAAAACGAAATTTGTAGATAGTCAATCTGAACAAAAATCATCTTTAATTAATAGTTACAATAAGTCAACAGTAGAGAATAATAATTTTCACTCTTTGTTCGATATATCAGCATAACTTTTTTTAACAATTATTTTTTTATAATAAAATATAAATTACCTTTGAAAGCGTTAAAAGACAAAAATCGTATAAATCGTTATTTTTAAAATACAACTTTCATAAAAAATGTAATACGAGTATACTGTGTGATTGTAATGTATGATATGTAATTCGAGTATACCGTGTTGAGAACTTTTAGTAGAACTTTTATTAAATTTTTATTTATAAAAATAATCTGGAATAATAATGAAATCATGAATTAATAAAATGTCCATAAAAGTTTCCTTTCTAAATCTTTCTAGACTAAAATTCGAGTTTATTTGATGTTTTTTAAAATAGAATATATTTTTTTAAATAGAGAAGGAAAAAGTGGACATATGACGAATGGTAAATCTAACAACGCGTTACTTCGAAATAGTTCTCAAACGTGAAAAATCGCGTCTGACAATCGCATGAATGATCTGAGCAATGTGAAAAAGAGCGAAAAGAGACGTACGCGTTCGAAAAATAAGAAATGGTGCTACGGTGCGAATCACACGCCTAATTACACGACACCGCATGACATACGAGTGTTTCAACGCGAAGATATAACGGCGCGCAAGGGTACCACGGGTTACAGGGAAGAAAAAAGGCAGAAAGGGAGAAAAAAGACGGGAGGGCGGAACTCGGAGTGGCAGGAAGAAGGTCAGGCACGCAAGCATCCGTGCTTTCCGGGACACCTGATGCAGAGTACGTGTACTCTCACGTAAAAGAAAAGAAAGAAACGTACAGTGCATCTCGACAAATCTCGTGGCAAGATATAGCCGCAGCGAGAATCCGCCGTCGACCGCGATGCAACTCTCATCCGTCGAAACAGGAGTGCATTTAATTTGAAATGCAGAGATGCACTCTCAGCGGTACGATTGAATAGTAAATAAAAAAAGCCTTTCTCATGGATATTTTTACCGTTGCTTATAGACACCGATATATCATCTCGCGGAATGGTTCATGCTCAAAATGAAGGCAAATAATCGTATGCCCAAAACTTTATTAAAGGAGATACTTTCTTGCACTTTCTGTGTATTTAACTTTTGACATTATACACCTTGCTAATTCGACTTCAAATTAAACATCCATATTAAAGTAAATTCAACTCAAATTTAACTAAAGACCAATTTGATTACGTATTTGCATTTTCGAACTTAATTTGCTCGTGTCTGCAATTCCGAGATTAATTTGGAAACTGTTAATGAAGAAAAAAGCATTTCTCATGATCTTTTAACATTTCACATTCCATACCGGATAAGTCTCTAGGAACCTACGCTGAACTTTTCGTTCAGGTAGTTTAGTTATAAAAAGAAATATAATTATTTCTGAGACATCATATACAGATATATAATTATGATGCAATATTGGCCTTTGTCTTTATAATAAAAATTTTTCTAGTTTTTAGTATATTCTCGCGGCATGACGGACAAGTCATCTAAAAGCGGCACGGAACGTGTTAATATTACGATGTGACTGGAGATCGCTGAAAAATTCATGGATCAAGAACTAGTAGCTGAATATTTGAAATTTATGGAACATCTTCTCAGAATAGCTATTGCATGTCCAGACTCGTTTTCGATGTCGACCTCTTGATTAATAATCCGTGCTTTATCTCGGATCTGTGTTCGGGGTGGGCGAATCAGAGTCGTTGGCGGTTTTAAATGTGAAACGTACGAGGAATTGTACTGACGAGGTGGCGTGCGAAGCGGACGAAATCATCCCTGGGGCGTATATCCCGGCGTTGGCAGCCAGTTTTGTTTACGAGGCTTTTGTCTCGCGCGAATAGTAACGGCAATTCGTTACCAGCCACTCGTCACATGTAAACCTCGCCCCGTGGGTAGGTGAGAAAGCACACCCCTCGCCTCGCGTCCCTCGCTTTCCTTTCTTCATCACCACCCGGCCTCGTTCCGGCCACCTCTTCCATCGCCTTTTTATCATCGTCCGCTCCGCGAGTGCGCCCGTGTAAGAAGCTCTAATAAAGTTAACTCGTCCGGGTTCTTCAGAGGCTCGAGTGCCACAGTGTGCCGGCGCGAATAATACCGTGCTACTTGTCTGTCATCGCTTTTTTGCGCACCGTGTCGCTTTTTTTCAGATAACAAACTCGCGCTTGCGTCACGACAGAGTAAAGGCAGAGTCGTACTGCGGTTAAAAAATAAAAAAAAAAAATAAAAAAAATTTCGGACTCGGACAAATCTCGCTAAAGCGCGCGCCGTTTTTCTCCCACGCTACATTTTTAAACAGCGACAGCTCATGCTTTCGAATTTGTGTAACAGTTCGTGTAAACACTTTAATTTTCAATTTACAAATTGAAGCTAACAATCAGAATTTCGAATTTTACTGAAAAACTTATGCAACACTGTTTCAAATATTATTACAGTACAGGATATCTGAGTTGAATAAGATGTACTGGATTTACTTTATTTTTTTAAAAACTCTGTTTATTGAAATATTGAAATATACTGTATTTATTACATTAATTTTATTAATCTTATGTATTATTAGAATTAACAAATTTTTCATTGTAATTGTGGAGACAGAAAGGGTTAAAAGTGATCTAAAACTCTTTATTTCTTGTATGATTCGAAGAGGATTCGACGCTGCATGCAAATATTACGCATGACAAATATGATTTGAGTTCTACAAATATACGTGCGCGGAAAAAAAGACAGTATGTTGGAAAAGCCGGAGGAATTTGTTATAAATTTAACTGGCGCGGACTGCGCCTGCCGATACGTAATGCTCTTAGGAAGCAAAGTCGACCTTTTTTTTCCATCCTCTTTCCCGCCGACTCTCTCGCGGCCAGCTACAACTCCCTTCAATTTCCGCCTGCCTCCCCTTTTTGCTCGGTTGGGATATCGTTCCCACTACCGAGCTTTAATCCAACCGGGGTTGGAAATTCCAGTATTTATTAATTTCCGACCAGCGGGAACGACCGGGCGCGATTACTCGACCGGGAAAGCACTTCCGATCAGCTGCTTACCAATCGCGATATAGATTCGATCATAACAATTGGAATTACACGAGATAAATCCACATTTCTTAAAAATCGTTCTAAATTAGTAGAATGTAATTTCTACAGTTGCTATTTTTACATTTCTATTTTTTTTTTAAATAATTCGCAAAGGCTATAAGATTATTGTTATAATAATATGTTTTATTCTTATGGATTAATCCTTAAACACATAAGTGGGTCTGGGAGACCTTTCCGAAAAAACTTTATTTTTGTGCCATTTTATTTTAGTTGAGCAATGAAATTAGTCAATCATATTGGTCGATAGGGGAGACTTCAAACTTTTTTTCCACCTAGCCCGAATCTTCTTTCTCCTTCCGTCTTCACACAGCAAGCGATTGAATTTTAAGAGAATTTTCAGCAGTGTGTTTAAAGGTTAAAAATAAGTGTACGAATGACTATAATTAATTAATGAAAAAAAAGGAAATTTAAGATATAAATACAATATATTGAATATATAAAATAATATATATTATTTATACAATATTTCGTTTGACTACATTCTATAAATCACGCTTCACACATACCGCTTAACAATAAATGATAAAAATACGATAGAATAGAATCAAAGGAGATTGGAAAATTGCAAAACGATCCGAAGCATGTACATAACGTGCAGATCGTATTGATTGATAAGAAAACGATATGGGTGCGGAAAGACGGAAAAGCGTTATCGAGAGAGACGAGGAAACGGCCGCAACCGGTGGAAAAATACCGTTGAGAAAATGGGAAAAGGGGTGTGCAGAAACGAACGTCAGCCACGCTTGCGTTTTATCTCGCGCGAGATACATCCCTCGCTTGTTTTATGAGAGCGTCCATCCGAAAACAAGATCGCTGTTCGCTTTTTACATGCCACCTCTCCTTCTTCCTCCGCATTCATTCCTGTATACCACTGGACTTGCCGTTAACGTAAAATCGAATGGGATGCTGAAAATCGAACTGTTTTATTTCGATAACTGAGAGGAAAGAAACATCATTAAACATCTTTCTTCTCTCGTATAAATCAAGTGTAACTTGAATTATTATGTGTGTGTGTGTGTATATATATATATATATATATATATATATATATGTAAACTTATACATATTAAACTGTTCAAGAACGTGAAAATTAAGCAAAAATTCTTATTTCTAAATTATCTAATTAGGAAGTTTTTAAAAACCTTTTAAGTCTAGTTTAGCGACATTGAAAGATCGTCATTTGTCACAATTTTCCAATTCGATGGATTTTTGCTAAACTTTACATTTTTACATAGCTTGATTTGTTTAACGTTTAACTTTTTAAAAAATTTATCATATAGTACAATTTTGATAGATATATCCCGTATATTATTTTCGTTTCCATAAATGTCACTATACGATTCGTACGACCGATAATTCCTCTGAGCTATAGTCTATAGATACCGAGCAATTTGTCGCGTGGAAATATCGAGAACGAGCGACCGAATTAAAGCTAAAACGAGATATGGCAAGAGAGAGGACAAGTCGCGAACAATTAAATCCCGTCCTCTGGAAATCGGGAAAGGCTCCTATTTGACTGCGTTCTCTGTTCGTGACTGATAAATTGTACGCGTCACGAAGCGTAGAATGTACGCTTAATGTGTGAGTCGGCGGATTACAACGAGCGAACATCATCATCAAAATTAATGAGCTCATCTATTTGTTCCGATAAATCCGCGTGGAGATCACGAGTGCATAGTCAGTTTACGGAAAAGTTTAACAGAATATCAGTAATGACTGGAAATGATATAATCGACTAGCCTGATAACTAAATATACAATGAGCATGCGGATCAATTTCAATTGTTTCGAAGCGTAAAGTCATTTCCGGTTGCCGATTTGGAGATCCAATTTCAGTGAAGTCGTGTGATGTTTACAAATTGAATATATTAATTGTGTAAGTTTATGTTTGATATGTCTTTTCAAACACTTTATTTCTTCTTACATCTTTATATCATTTTATACATTTATTTTCTATGAATTAATCAATTATAGCAGTACTGGTTTATCAATAAAAGAAATATTTAAATGATTAATAAAGTTTCGATCAAATTTGAATTTATTATTTGGATACTTGTTGATGATAAATAAATATTAATTAATATTTGCTTACAATTAGACCGTATATATATCTGATTTTTATTTTTGAATTTTACTGTACTGTCAAAGGATATAATTTGCCTATAATTAATAAGGCATTTAATGAATCTTAGAAAATAATATTTATAGTTCTGAAAGAAATCCGAGGTTCATGATGAATTTATTATGTATAAATTCATCATGAATCTCGGATTCTTTTCAGAACTATTAATATTATTTTCTAAGATTCATTAAGATTTATTAAATTCCTTATTAATTATAGAGAAATTATTTAAGACTTAAATAGCAAATTACGAATGTCTGATTAAGTTTATCACACACGTATTACAGAATTTACACACTTTACACGTAATAGCGACCAGTCATGAAAAATTGGTAGTTGTTCGCGAAACAATTCAGAGGATACGAATAGAGATCCACTGGCTGATAAACTGCAGGATTATGCACGCGCGAGAGACAAGAGGCGGTAGGAACATGTTACAAGTAGGCGATATATTATAAGGTGGGTTAGCTGAAAAGGAAAAAGTCGACGAGATAGAGAAAGAAGCGACAAAGGAGCGCGGGAGAGGCGAGGAATAGGTGCGGTGGGTGAGCTTTGAAATATTTTATACTTTCCGAGCACGCTCCGGGGCCAATATGTCTGCCCGAGGCAACAAGCGACTGTATCACGTCTCTGCGATTTTGTATGGTTTTTGCATTCGATCTTTGCCGCATCGTTTTACGCTTCTGCTGCTGCAGGTGCGCACGCTTATAAGCAACACTTAGCGTATCCTCGTATTTAAGTAGCTCGAAAACAGCGAATAAGAGCGAGATCTTTATAAAATCTTCGTGAACAATATTATTTAATAAATGACAAATTTGCAACAAAAGAACCGCAAACAGCTTGCAAGAGCGTCGCAGCATGTTAACTCTGACTGCCATATCTGGGTGACGTGTAAAATTTCAGCGAAGACTGCATCAGCCTTTGGAAATGACGGCTTATTTAAAAATAATTTTATTAAGTATGTATAAGACATTAAAGAAATAATATAAACTTTATTAAAATATTTAGAAAACAATGAAGTGTTAAAATAAATAATATATCGAAATCAATCGTATTAAAAAAATGTTAGCTTTTGTTTTTTGTAATATAATCTAAATTTATACTTTGATATATAGGGTTTTAATGCTCAAACTGCATCAAAGTCCTATGAATAAAAAAATTGTCCTATGAATAAAAAAATTGTTATATCAATATAGGCTCATATAGAATCTTTATTAAAACGTTACAAAAAAATAATAAAAAGTTATAGCATGTAGTAATAAAAAGTTACAAAAAAATAATTTAAAGATCTAGTGGCTTGAAAAACTGACACGCAATAAGAGAACTCTTATACATCGTTTAAAAATAGCTCTTGCTAATTGTGTTGTGATAATCCGTAGATCACGATAATGAATTGTGTACATTTGTCACGTGACTAGTCGAGAGATACAAGTTTTAAGTATCTATTATCTGCATTCGACGATGACGTTACCTCGCGTCATCTGGAAAATGCATGTCGACATTAAATGCGCACACCGCGCTGAGTCATTATGGGTCAAGATCATGGAAATGACTTCATTGAGACGCGATCAAAACGTCCTTCGCGATTCATTAAATGGCGCCTCGCCAATTGAGTTTGATACTTAACTTTTCTTAGCAAAAAATTTAATTATGCATTATTTTCTCATGATGAAATACTTCGTAACGAACTCTCACGAGTCGCTATAAAATAATTTCTCATAATTTATAAATAATAGATATAAAATATTGATTTCTTGTCAGATTTTAGATTTTAGATTAGTGTAAATTATTCATGTAGAATTTGATGAAATATTTCATTGTGAAAAAATAATGCATAATTTGATTCTTTTGCTAGGAAATTTCAAACGCTTTTGTTTCACAATTAAAATAGCATTATTCCGATATCTAGAAATTTTATATGAATTGACACTCGGAAATTGAAAGCATTACATAGATATTTAATATATCTCTGTTAGTCTCACGTTACAGAATGACTCAAGAAGTCGATTGCGAATCGATTTAACATATTGATAAAAGACGCAGACAGGACCGAACGTGCGAATCACCGATGAACGTGGTTCATTGTGTCACGAAGTCTGATATGCGCAGCAAGTAAGGACTTGCTTACGAAGTTGTCGATGATCGATGAGTCACGGCAGATCATTGGATCCAAACGCGATTACGAAGCACATACGCACGTATGCACGCACGCATGTTCGATCGGATCCATACATCCGGCGCGCCTCCAAAAAGAAATTCAACACCTCTCGCGACGATAAATGTTTCGGCGCTTTTATGAGTCTGCCTTCATTTTCACTTATCATGCGCATCATCGAGCGCTATGCCGGATCTTTTTACACACCGTTTGGCATGTTAATTAATTGCCGTCTGCTCATCCATTAAAACGGTCACGATAAAGAAGATTTTGAAATTCTGCCAAGACTAATTTATCGAAGGCTTCTTTTTAGAAAGTGTGTATGCGAAGGTATTATTAGAAAATAGAATCTTCCCGTAGAAATTACGCGCTTGACAGTCTGTGCAGCACGTAGTAACAAATTTTATTATCGGTCGGATAAAATAGATTTTCGAAATGATAAAAGAGATATGCGATATGAATTCAAGAACTTCTGATTAATTATGTAATTCGCATCTTGTCATTCCATTAGTGAAAAAGCTTTGATCGTGTCTCGGAAAATTTATTTTAGAAAAAATATATTAATTTACGCAAGTTTATATTAATTACGTTGCATAATCTGTATATCTTTAATTCGCGTATATTTTTTATAAATATTAGATTTAAATAATATATATGTAGATGGAATTTTGTAGCTAGTCGAGAAACAGTTTTTATTCTATGCTAAAGTTATCATTATATTTATATCCTAATTGTTTATAAGCATCGTCTCTGGAATCTTGTGACAAACATCTGTTGGCTAGACTTCAACGGAAATAGAACCTTTCAACAGTAAAACACGATCAATCTAAAAGAATAAAATTTTTACAACCTGCCGCTCGCTTTAATTTCACTTTCGTTCTCAGAAATGGAAGGCGGAAAATAAACCGTGGGCAGTCGCGTTTCCTTTTAACTTCGCAGATCGTGGTCTCATAAATTTTAATCGCGCCACCGTCTCTCATCTGTTTTTAGAAAATTAGACTATCCGGTGCTCTCCCGGCGAAAACGCACTGTCTAGGATTCCTTTATTTTCCATAATGTCAAACCCAATATTTTTCTTTTATTAGCCCGGCTTCGTGGCTGCTTTCTCAGGAGCATGCTGAATAGAACATTTGATAACATGAATAAAAGCGGGTGACGCAAATCGTTCTGCGAAAATTTTTCTCATAGAAATTTTCAATTTGCAATGTCATTTAAAATAATCTTTTCGTTTAACGATATCATTAAATATATCTTTGCTTCTTTAAAACGTATATATAGTATGTAATAGAAATACTAATTTTTCCGTATAGTTAGAAAATATTTCCAATTTAATAATATAATAGAATGTTCAGCAATGACAAAAAGCAATCATATTTATTATTAATTTCAGAATTTAATTTCTAATATACATTATAAGTACATACAGTTTCAAGTTTATTAACTTTTACTTCTCATAGATTCGAAGTAACTTCTCTGCTGCATTTATCATAAATAAATATAAATTAGATATTTATGTACATTCATCTATGATAATTATTGCAATACATGAGTTTCAATGCATGGTAATACATTTCGAGGCTATACAAATGTCAAGTTAAAGTTATTATTTTCACAATTGAACACTAGAGCTCGATGCTACTTGAAGAAAAATCCGAAAAAAATGGACATTACACAGAAAAAAATGACTATCAAATCAACAATTCATTGTTTCATATATAAGCAAGAATATAAAATCTTCTTGAAAGAATTTAATAATCTTGATCAGACATAATTTGTTTACATGAAGAAACAAAATTTCTTTATGTTAGCAAATTATATCTCTTTGAGATTATAAATACTTCCAAGGAGATTTTATATTCTTGCTTATATATGAAACAGTGAATTGTTGATAGTCATTTTTTTCTGTGTATTCTTTTGCCATAAATACTAGATTCGATTTTATCACTCTATTCTTAATAACATATATGTCCTGAATGATGAAAACAAGCGCGACGAAAGGATTTCGACTGTGGGTTTATATTACGCGAGCGCGCGTTGCGAAAGAGAAAACAATGGTTTTCTAAACTCATCACGATCTCCTTCGATATAAGGGAATAAAGAGACCTTTTAAAGCTCCATATATATA
>QKQZ01043806.1:0-24808 GCA_003595255.1 Solenopsis fugax | reverse complement strand
GGATCGCGTCCCAAGACGACGACGCGGCAGCCGCCGCTGTTGCCTCGCGCTCCGGTGCCTACTTGTACCTAATTGGACTGGAAGCACGTATAAACTTGGATTAGATTTCGCTGGAGCGACTCACTCGCCGCCAACTGCCGGCAACTAGCGTCTTTAACTTCCGCCCAGCGTTCGCTCGCTCGCGAAAGGAAGAGAGAGAGAGAAAGAGACAGAGAGAGTGAAAAGCACGCGGAAACGTAGCCTCTTGCCGGCGGGCAGGAATCATCGTGCTCGAAAGACTTTAACGAAAAGCGAGGAGCTTTAGGTGCTATTAGCGCGATATCTCGAGCTCGCCATTCAGGCTTGATTAGAGAGAGGGCGAGCGTGAGAGCGAGAAGAAGAGAGAGAGAGAGAGGGAGGGAGAGTCGAACGACGTCCGTTCAAGCGCTTAACGTAACGTCGACGAATGGCCGACTAAGTAATTGCCCAACTGGAATTATCCTGCGAACGAGGGACCGAAAGCGACGTGACGGACGTTGATGAGTGTGATCGCCGATACCGCAAACGGAGACGCGTATCTCGAGCTAATTGGACCCGGCGATCGAGCAAGAGGGAAGCTGCTGCTCGAAATGGTTCGCTCATAAAAGGACGTTTTAATAGGACGTTATATGAATTTTGACGTTAAAAATAATGAGGCATAAGATATCTCGCTGAGAAAAAAATTTGTTGAAAAACTAAAATATTTAGTCCGTTGTGTTCAGCTAAACATTGGATCGATTCAACAATTATTTAATACAAAGAGAAGTTTATTTCATATCAACCATTAAAAATTTTTAATCAAGAATTAATTAAACCAACTGAATATTTAGAACGTATCGGAATAAATGTTTTAGTTTTTCAACAAACTTTTTTCTCAGTGCAAAATTACGAATCCAATTTTTATCCTCATACTCTATTTCCAACGATAGATTCTTTGAACTTTGAAATATCGAAAGTTTTTTTCTATTTGACAAAAAGTTAATCGTCCATATTTTTTTTTTGCTTTTAGTATATTTACATTTGAAGAGAGTTATCGAACACATACCACTAGAGTTATTTTATTTTTATGTTTTCCATTTCGTACTGATTTGTACGCAAACAAACGGAAATTGTAGCTTGATGTTTCAGGTATCTATTACTACAATGTTTAACCTTTCTCCAATAAAACAAATTAATTTATTATAAAGCTTTTTGCAGCATACTGTAAAAAATACGCTTTATAAAGCCTATAGGCAATTGATTGCTTAATCGTATGTTTCTGAAAGTTTTATGAGTTAAAATAATTGAAAAATATATATACAAGGGATCACTAACTAACTTACACTTTTACTTACATTTTTAGTCATGTCAATTTTAATTTTACAATTATCAGTCTTGTATTAATACTAGTAATAGTATTAGTACTAGTAATAAAATTTGTGGTGATACAATTTAGGAAATTTAATAGACTTCATGAAAATATCGATTTAATCTTTACAGTAATTAAATCAAATTTTATCTTTACAATAACTAGAATATGTACATGCAATAAATGTAAAATATTCTACCATAAACCTTTTTTATGAAAATTTACATAATTACGTTATTAGCTATATAAATTGACCAAAAGTTTACATCAGTTGCATCTGATTTTATAAAATATTGTTAGAGCACATACAAAACAAAATTTTACCTTAAATTTTTATCTATCATCATATCTCATTTATTTCATATTTTTGTCATTAAATGTTGTTTGTATACAAAGTACAAATATAAAATATTAATGAGGTATTTAGACGACCGATACGCATTCAACAATCCTCTCTCTCTTTCTCTTAAATAAAATAACATCTGTATGAAGTTAAAAGTTAAAGTATACGCTTATGGCTCGCAAAGAGGTTTTATTCATATCCTAATATTTATGTTAAAAATCAACCTGCGTAACTTTAAAGCAAGTAGGATCCCAGGAGAGGATCGTTGATTTCCCATAGAAAGCCCGTGTACACCGCATGAACAGCCCGTATCTCGTCGGCGCTAATAGTGCCAAAGTTTGGCCGTTTCGTCCCTCTGTTTTGCGACACGTTTTCTTCCTGACCAACCACCCCTCTCCGCCTGGCAAAGTTTTGCCTCGTCTAAACATTTCGGCGAAAGTGACGAGCGGGGTCGCAATGTAACACGACGATGTTGCCGATTTCTTGTCGCGTAATTGGGCCTCGGGTTAGACATTTCGTTATTCGACTGGATGCACGCTTCATTAAAGCGCATTCAGCAGCACGATGATAATACGGCGTCATCGAAATTTGGTCGATACTCTGCTCCCGGCTGGAAACCATTAGCCACGATCGCCTACAATACCAAATTAACGGCATTACACGGAAGGGAAGTGGCGATGTGCGTGAGCCCCGTTGTATACGCGTGTAGTACTCCCCGTCCTCTGTGCGTTGCTGTGCGTGTACGCGACGTAACAACGTGCGTGTGTGGTTTACGGCGGCTAACGATCCGCGACGCCGGGATACATGGTCGCGGTGTGTTCATGCCGATTGTAGGAACGGCGCTTCCGACGCGACCGATAAAATGATTTCTCTTTTCCCTCGCTTTTTTTTTCCTCTCTGCGGCTCGAACTGTGAAGTATCGATTATGCGCGGTCGTTGGCACAGAAAACACACTCGGGGATTCGGCGGCGGGATGCCCGGGAGTGCTGTGTGCGATGATATCGATCGCTCGCGTAGGGAGAGACGCGGCTCGCGCGCTCGCTCGCGGAAGCCTTTCGGCCGCGAATCGGTAAATCGCGCTCTCGCGAATCAGAAGCGAGAGAAAGAGATAGATAGATAGATAGATAGATCTTTTATTTCTAGAGCGCTCTAGGAAGTCCTCTCAAGCGCCAAAACAGCATATATAGGCGAACAAAATTAATTGCAACATAATCAAATAACAAACAAACGGAAGAAAAAGTAAAATATAAAATAAAATAAAATAGAAAATAATATAAAGAGAAAAAAAGAAATAATATAACGAAAAATAAGAATTACATTTACGCACGAGCGCATGTGCAAGCGCAGAATTACATAAAGCACAATCGTGTTTGTAAGGGACGCAGGTGAGGTGTTACTCTTTTACGTTTAACAGATGCTCATAAAGTTTCATCTTGAAATCTCCAAAAGATTTGACTCGACGAATATCAGATGGGACTGTGTTCCAAAACTCACACAGAAAAAAAATTAGTATCAAATCAACAATTCATTGTTTCGTATATGTATAAGCAAGAATATAAAATCTCCTTGGATGTATTTATAATCTCAAAGAGACATAATTTGCTAAAATAAAGAAATTTTGTTTCTTCATGTAAGCAAATTATGTCTGATCAAGATTATCAAATTCTTCCAGGAAGTTTTTATATTCTTGCTTATAATGAACCAATGAATTGTTGATTTGATAGTCATTTTTTTCTGTGCAGACGCAACGCAATGAAACGATTGCCTATAAAACTCCGTTCGACATTGCGGCAGCATCAATCCGTTTCCTCGTTACACGCTCTGTATTATTTTGAATTACGTTAAATTTTCGGTACAGAACAGGTAGATTTTTCGCAAAATATTATAAGTGAAACAACCTATAAAAGAGAGAGAGAGAGAGAGAGAGAGAGAGAGAGAAAATTCCCGTCGTGGTGCGCCTCGACCAGATGCAGGCCGTTCGTCCCAGGGCTAACTCTGCAGGACCAGAGAGACTGGCAACGGGAGCAGGATCGCGTGACAGAATCGCGCGGCGCGGTTCGGCGTTCGCGGCATAAATAAAGCGCTCCTTACGCCGCGCCATTCCTATGTAAATGCGGGCGCGGATATACGTAGTACATACCGTCGACCAGATAATTTTGCCGGCGCGCGCTCTAATTTTAGCTCCCCGCGCGCGCGGCTCCGATACGCCCGTGTGTAATGTCGCGACATTCGCGCGCGCACCGCCCGACCGTGTCACATTATCGATTCGAGTCCCGCTCTATGTAAATGTAAACGAGATTCGCGACGCGAGATTGAGATTTTCTTCGCCGCGCGCGTTGGCACAGCCCGTCCGACTGGCGGCCGACGATGACCGCCGTAAAATGCCCTGTCGCAAAAAATAGCGCAGCCCGGCGCTAATGAGAGCAGTTCCAGAGTGATCTTAATCTGCACGTGTCACATCGGTAGTCTAGACATTGCAATAAAGATTTAAAAAGATATCGCGAACATAATCATGCGAGTAATCGTCTTTTATTGACCCTTAATTTATCGAACTTTTTTATTTCGGGAAATCACGGTGGGAAAAAAGCAATAAAGTCAATGCACAGTAGACGTGACATAAATATAACACTGCACAGAAAAATTGGTTTTGAATGCAATGTTATTATTCTTCTACGTATCCTAAAATAAGATTGATATACTCTGTTAAATAAGTAGTATCGAATTCTATTTCAATTTGGACCATTTTTAATCATTCTTACAGGTTATATATCGCAGTTGCTTCTACTTAATTAATATGTCGTCAATTTAAAGTCGTCAATTAAAACAATGAAATCAAACAAGTTAACTGTAAAAATGTTAAATTTGACTCTAATTTATTATTGACTAGGTACATACGTTAATACGAACACTACTTGCTTTGAAACTTGGCAATTTAACTAAAAAATGAGTTGATTAGATGAGGTTGTTCTTTTAACTACATGTACGTTGATATTTATGTGTTATTCTTATCTCTCAAAATAGTACGTTAATTCGATGAAGGATAGGAATTACCTCGTCTTAATATTGCTTTATTTTTTATTGCAATAAGATTAAGAATGTTCTGGCTATACAGTCCGAGCTAAAAGTTAAAACTGTAACAAAATATATTCATTTTCACTACAAAAGTTATTATAAAATAAAAATTTGTATTTTTTTTTTAAGAAAACAACAAAAAGTTGATGATAATTTTTGCAATGAAAATGACTATATTTTATTGCAGTTTTAAAGACAACTTTTAAACCAGTTAGTAGATCTAAATCAATTTTTGCACAAATATTTATTAAAATTTTGTTAGTATATATAAAAATTTTGGTTTAATTTTCAATGTTCCTTCCTTATCAAATTTGCAAAAATTGCGTTTTTTTTGCAAATTTGATAAGGAAGGAGCATTGCGAATTAGATCAAAATTTTATATATACTAACAAAACTGTAATAAATATTTGTGCAAAAATTGATGCAGTTCTACTTATTCATTTAAAAATTATTTGTAGGATCAAGAATAAATAAAAAAATTAAATAACTTTTAATCTAATAAGAGAATTGTATTCAAATTTTATATAGACACAACGTAACAATAGAACAAACTGTAAAATTTTTACATTCTTGTCAACGTTTTTGAGATACCACCTATACATCCTTAAGTACATCAAGAATATTTTATGCCTTGTTATTAGAAATCTTTTCTGAGGGTGTAGTTAATATAATAGCACGATGTTTTTCATCTGATAAAAAAAACCAGATCGTTAAATAATATTACTGGAATTCCGTTATTAAATAAAGTGAACCTCGTAGTCTCGTCGCAATTGCAGTAATCGATTTTGGAAAAGCGTTTTGCGCTTCCCATTTCGCATGCGCATTTATCCACGGCTATCTTATATCCTTTTAGATTGAGACAGTAGGGAGAGTCTCGAATAATCTGGAAACCCCAGGCTATAAAGAGCGCGCCTGATCCCGATCCTGATCCTGATTCCGTATGCACCGTGTACCTATTTACGTGACGTATACCTGGCCCACGGGGGCGCAATCCTCATTTTTCACGTTGCCGCGTACGCGCGGCGTAGCCTATTTCACGTAAATTCGGTATATACCGTATAAGGCGCGCGCACACACACACACACACACAGAAGCGACCGCCCGCGCCGCGCGGAGAATTGGAAGAGCGAGGAAACGTGGGAGAGATGAGATGGTTTGTGGAGGTTTCCTCCCGACCTCTCGCGCACGTCATTCCCGGGGAAAGTTTACAGAGTGCCACTGCGCGACACGGGCGAAAGGGGTTGAAAGCTGGACCCGGGACCGAAGCGACTAACGTCGAGGACTACGGCGAAGCCCATCCGACCCCCTTTATCTCTCCCTCTTTTCCCCCTCGTTTTCTGAGAAATTGCGTTACATTTGATTCACCGTCGGAATCGTTAGGGTCTCGGGACCCGAGATAGCGACCCACGTTTTTCAAACCGTCCTTGCCGTCTATGAAAGCGACCTTTCTTCTTGTCGGGGGCTCTTTCTCTCTCTCTCCCCCCCTTCCTCTCCCTCTCCTCTCGCTCCTCTTTCTCTGCCCCTTTCTCGTCTGCCTCTTTCCCTCCGTTTGTCTCAAATTTCAATTCGTAGCTTCCAGCCTGGCACGCGGCTGGCTTCGTGCTCACGCTGCGAGTTTCCCGTAGTCTCATTCCACAGTCATTCCACGCTTAACCCGGTAATATCCGATGGTAGACGACATCTCCGCTTCCTTATATCGCGCTAAAGTTTTGTAACCTTTGGTTTACAATTCAAATATAAGCCTTAATCTATTCGGGGCGACACGATTTTAAATTCTCCCGTTGACGAAAGAATAATGTTTCTCAACTTCCAAATATTTTCATATTTATACATATATATATATATATATCGCACTGTCTCGCTCTCTATCTCTCTCTTTCTCTGCATTCTCACGAAGACTGAATAGAGCATCTAGTTCTTTTCATATACAAATTTCTAAAGACGCATGGGTATTCCAGAAATATTCTCCATTTGAAATAGCTGTTGTTAGAGTTTCCTTATTTGAATGCTATCCAAATAATTTTAGAGAAATTCTAAGAGACCTTATCGAAAATGGAGTTTTCGTGGCGCAAGTAAATGTTATCGAATAAATAAATTATATTTTACGGCGCTGCGATTTCAGCAAAGAATTATTCACACAAGATCCGACTGGAATGACGAGACATTTCGGTCATCCAAGAATATGTTTCTCTTTTTTTTCCCCCTGGACCCGTCACCAGTGTTTGAAATTCATTTTAGTTTGTCCCAGTTCCACACTCACGGTACACGAGCGAAAAATCGGATGACTTTTGCGAAAGCTTGTTAAAACTTCAGAGACGCGCTTCGAACCGAACGTAACTACCGTGCCCTCGGCGAATAAGTCGAAAATCAAAATGATTCGATAAAATGATTTCGATAATGAAGAATAAAAAAATATAAACGCGAGGATGACCTACTTTTGTTCATTTTCATTAAAAAACGAAAAAAAAAAAACAAAAAGAATAAAGAAAAGAAAACAAAAAGTGCAAACGTACTCTCGCTTCCTGTTGTTGGGCGCGAGGAAGTATTGTCCTCGCCCCAGACAGGCGACTAGCAACGTAGTGTCTTTGTAATGCAGCGGTGCATCATCGTGACGGGTTGTTGTCTGTTGCAGTGCTGCGGGATGAGTTTCGCGCGGAGCCACAGAACACGAGGGTCGCCGCCGGGGAGACGGCTTTGCTGGAGTGCGGACCGCCTCGCGGCCATCCGGAGCCGACCCTCCATTGGAAGAGGAACGGTCACATAATAGACCTGGAAGCGACAAAACGGTAAGCTTTCTTTGTGACCCGCGGGTCCCGTCCCTTTGAATTTCGCTCGACACACCGCGACGGCACCGAAAACGCAACGAAATTGCACGCCCGTCGCGAAGCGAAAAAGCGTAATGATTAAATGCGGGGTTGACTATTTTGCCGGCGGACCACGGGCCCTGCTTTCTCTCTCTCTCTCTCTTTCTCTCTCTCTCTCTCTCTCTTCTCTCGGGGACCCATCGCCGTCTCTTCCCCGATGGTTGAAGAGACTGGACCAGTGCAGCTGTCGCGTGAAAATGACTTTAAGCCACGAGCTTCCTTTACTTCTTCTCCTATACCTTTGTCCGATTGTCGTCCGACTCGCCGGCATTAAGCGAACAAGACGTACGGTGTAACTCGGAATGGTTACACCGAGCGTTCTCGCAATATTAATAAGTAAACCGAGCGAGAAACACGCGTTGCGACCGCGCGTTTCTACTATAAACATAAGCGAGTAAAGTAGCGGTAAATTGAATCCACCCGAAAATAAGCGTGGAGTGTTTTGACGCGCCGCGCGTTTCGTTACTCGACCGCGGAACTGATTAATCCGATCTTGTCACCTGGGCCTCGAATGACTCCTAAAACAATAATAAACGTATTCCGTTCGCAATTTGCGCGTGGCCCTTTAAAAGCGCGAGTGCATTGCACATCCGTCGCCGTGCCCGCCCATTTCCGATTAAATTGCTACGTCGCTACGTACGTACGTACGGGAAAGCGTCTGTACACGGGAATTTTGCGCTGTGTGTCTCCATACGCAATAATGTCGCGGCAGTAAGAGCAACTTTTACGCTCGCGGGATTACGGCCGGGAAATCTACTTTTATAGACGTGAGAGAGGGCAGATAGAAAGGGGAGAAGAGGAAGGGAAGGATGGAACTCCGGATTAACTTAATTCTAACAGCGACGCGCCACGCCGGGGTAAAAGGGACGCGTCGCCAGAACAAAAAGAAAAAAAAAAGAAAGATCGTATCAAACGCCGCCGCTAACGCGAATACGGACGGTTATCTCGCGTTTGCCTTCGCTTTTCTCAAGTCTCGGCTTAAGCGTAGGTGCCTCACCGAAGATAAACGGAAGATCCATCTCGACACACACGCGCGACTCGTCTTGTTGCACGTTAACTCTTAAGCGGACACGATATTTTTTGTGACGTAAATGGTCGCGTGAGGATCAATTTGACACACACTTTAATTTATATTTTATATGTAAACAGTGTTATTTTTTTTTTATTTACAAATAATTATAAACTGACACATGTTTTAAACATGAAATAATAAATCGCAAGTATTGGAAATTAAGAAAAATCTATATTTTTAAAAATATTTCTTTACATAACATTTTGACTATTAAATTTATAGCTTTCAAGTTAATCAATAAATGCAGGCACTTAAAATGATTATGTAAACTTTAATTATTATTACATTTTAAGTTAAAGTATAAGCATACAAAATATATGAGTATCAGAGTAATTAATGTTAAAGTCAGTAATAATTCGGAAAGCGACGTGATTATAGTATCTTTATTTTAAATACATGTTTGTCTCATTGTATAATATATTAATTGTTTAAAGCACATTATTATATTGAAAAAAAAACTGAAAATATTAATATACATTTTTATTATTAAAAAATAATTGAAAATAATTATTATCTGTTTATTAAAAATAAAATTATTGATGTACAAAAAAATATAGGTTTATATTGAAAACAATTTTTTCTAATATAAAGTAAAAATAAACTGAAAAAATCTGAAAACGAAAAATAAACTTTCAAACAATATACGACGAATGGCACAAAAAGTTATGTACGTGGTCGGCTGGGGATCAAAAATTGACCCAAGGGATAAAGAAACTGCTGTTTGTAACTAAAATATTCGAGCATTATTGATACTACTTGGCTGAAGTCTAGACAAAGGTGTAAAAAGAAGATGCTGAGAGCGGTAGAATCACAAACAAAAGCGAAGCGGAGAAACATTCATTTATTTGTACGTCTGGGTCAGTTTGACCCCCACGTGTCCGCTTAAAGGTTAAAACATTTTTTTATACAGGTGCTCGTCAAGAGACTCGTAATGTGTGTCTAAACTTTATTAGGACCTCTCTATTATATAAGCCATTTTATAATTAAATTGAAGAAGAGTGAGAGATGACAGATTAAATTAACCGCGTCCATTTATCCGTCCGGATTTAAACATCATCCATTTCTATTCGCGGCGCGCTCGATGATGCATCGAATATCTCTGTATTTAATTCCGTCGCTGATATTTTCATCAATCGGAAGTAAATCCGTTACGCGATGTGTCAATAAAATTTCCCGCGCTGAGGCTTATCGGTTTAATAATAAATCACGCGATGATATTTGACATATAATAAAGCGCATAATCGCGATAGGCATGTCCCGGTATTTATCTACGTATCGTCTCAAACGATCGCGTTATTAAAAAGCGAGCAATCGAACGATGGAAGAACAGGCTCGGGAGACCCGACGCCACGACTTGCCTCGGTGCAAGAATCAACGCATAAATTCGGCGGGGTACGAATTTTACCTCTCTCCCTCTTCCTCTCCGTCTGCCTCTCCTCTCTCTCTCTCTCTCTCTCTCTCTCTCTCTCTCTCTCTCTCTCTCTCTCTCTCTCTCGCTCGTTCCCTCTTCCTCCAGGATCAAGCTTTTAAGCGTACGCTTGCGCGAGCCACCGCGTTGTAACGACCCGACACACTTCCGCGCACCTCCGCCTGCCATTCGTATCTCCGAACAGGCGATTTTTTTCTCCCCCGAATCCCCGTGGATCGACTCGATCAAACTTTCATGGGGCGCTGAACGCCTCTTAGTTTTTTTCGCGCCGCTATCCCATTCGCTTCCCTCGCCCTTTCTCTGTCCTTCTCAAGAGGAATGTCGGCGGACCCTCGCGCGACCTCCCCTCCGATCGACGAAACTCTCCGTCGGAGATAAGGAAAAAAAAAAAAAAAGATTCTTATTACCGAAGTTCTCTCGAATGCACGATGGAAAAAAGAAACGTGGCTGGGGATTACGAAGAAATTTATCCGCGGTGTTGCAGCGCGAGAGCGGTGTAGAAAGTTGCGTGTAATTTATCGACTTAATAAATTGCTAATTGATTAGCTCCGCTCACGATCGCGATTTTTATTCCCGTCACGCGCCTCGTCACGCGGAAAACATCCCTGTACGGCTTAGTTCTTCCTCTATTTCGCGTAATTACTTCCATTTACGCCGTCACTTACCACCGTATTGTACACGTTGGCTTAACACTCTCGGGGACCCCGGCACATTCCCTCTTTCTCTCTTTCTTTTATGGATTTCGTTCATGGGACGGAGCGGGGTGCCACGTTTTGACCCCGGCACCCCGACGTGAGCACGTGACATACGATTTTCCTTTTTTCTCCTCTGTACCTTTCGGATTTTCAAGGGGGAAGTCGTCGTCGTCGTCGTCGTCGTCGTCGTCGCCGTCGTCGAGGCGCAAAGCCGACGGAAAGCGAGAATGGAGACATTTTTTTCTTCCGACCGAGGTCTCGCGCGCGCGCTGCCCGAAAACGAAGCGAAACGAAACGAAACGAAACGAGACTCGCACAACGCTCGTTCACTCGCTCGTTTCGACGGCTATTTTCCTCTCCTTCGTCTCGATCAATAGGGTACTCTCCTCCGTTGCGGCGGTCCGCGGAAACCCCCGTCTCCTCCCGTTTTCCCCCCGTTTGCCCCCCCTCGCTCCCTCTTGTTTCTCCTCCTCCATCACCGCCATCCGTCCCCGCGCCGGATTTACCGATGGAAGCCCGAAGCCGCGATAAATTAGGACAACCGATAGGAATTAAATCCGGCCGTATCGGAACGCCGAGACCGCGCTCCTCTCCACCGCGTCCTCCTCTTCCTCCTCTTTCCTCTTCGTCGAAGCGCGCGCGGTACGTGGTAAAACGGGACACGAAGAGCGAGGGAAGAATGGTCGCACGCGACGTGGAGAGGAGAGAGAGAAAGGGAGAGAGAGAGAGAGAGAGAGAGAGCAGGTCAAAGGGGACTCGAGGGGGAGAGAGGTAATCGAGCACCACCGACGCGAAAATTAATTGACACTATAAATTAGAGAGTGCGATCGAGAGCTATCGATCGATTCGCGTCGTCGCGAACGCCGTTCTCCATACGCGCGATATTGTGCATGTGCACCCCCTCAACGAGACGGCCGTTTAATCTCGCGACCGCCGACGCGGGGAAGAACCGATTCCTCCCCGTCCCCTTCCTGGGCTGAGAGGACCGCTCGGGAATGTCAAGTACGCAGCCTTGAGTACGCGCCTTATTCCCTCGCATAAATAATATCGGGGACGACGGGGCACGCACAAGGCGCGTACGAAAACGCGTCGTTTACGAAAGTTTCCTGCCTGGCGGAGGAACGAGACCGGGTAAGACAAACTGCGTCTCCCGGAACGGAGCGATTAACGTACGTACTCGGGGGTGCTCGAGCCGTTCGCTCCCCAAATTTGCCTCGCGACAGTTCGCGCGAAGAACGATCCTTCGCTCGCGCCTCTGACAGTCTCAAGTTGCGAAACTTGGGTAACATAATACGATAATAATGTGTCACGATATAATAAACATATATATTATAGCGATAACGTGAGATATAGGGAGCCATTACTGGACCCATTACGTCTTTTCCCCGGGCGGTGCTCGCGCGGCGCTTAAAGACGCCGTCGATCTCGCCAGGCGGAAATTAATCGCCGTAATTTTCGTCGTCGCCGCCGCCGCCGCTCTTATCGAATAGGAAACGTCGCGGCGTCCTGATTAATCGTTCATCGGCCGTTTCAGGATAACCCTCGTGGACGGGGGCAACCTAATGATATCCGACGTGAGGCCGGCCGACCAGGGCAAGTACCAGTGCATCGCCGAAAACATGGTCGGCACTAAGGAGTCCGCGATAGCGACCCTCACGGTTCACGGTAAGCGTTAGCGAAAGCCCGTAACACGGGCGTGCCCCTCCCCATTTTCTCCTCACCCTTCTCCCCCCCCCGCATTCCCCTGCACGGCCAGGACTAACACGGATTCGTAGACACCATCGAGCTTAGCTTGGTTTAACGCCGCACTTAACGCTAATCCTGATTGTCCGATAAGTACCGCTCCGTCGAGTTAAGTCTCAAATTTGGATAAAATATTCAAGAGTCAATGGATTCAAGTACAGCTTTACATCTTGCTCATCCATGATAGCGTTATCCAATTTAATATTTTACGACTGTCATACGTAATATATGTATAACACGATCAATTGTGTCTCTTTTCTTAGCTTATCGTTTCACCGATTGATTTTCATGCATTTTATGAAAACGAGCGAATTAGATGTGTCATCATTCGCCGATTCTAAGCAAAGTCGTTATTAATGTAAGCGCTTGAATTCATTCCTCTAATTATAATACCGTTTATTATTTAAAATGTCATTTGTTCTTTGAAATCGCGGCTGATCGATCGCGCCTCGGTAACTAAACTACGTTAAATAAATAACGTCCGCGTGGCAATTTGTGACCACGAAGCCATTCGGAATCCGATGAAAAGCCGCGGGCCGTAATTCGGGATACCGCCCAGACCAAGCCAGCCCCCCTTTCGGGCGGCTATCAGGATTTTCCAACCAAATCCTCGCTCTGTCTTCGCAGTGAAGCCGTTCTTCCTGGCCATGCCGTCGAACCAGACGATCCTCACGGATCAGACGGCGGAATTCGCCTGCAGGGTGGGCGGCGACCCTGAGCCGGAGATCCTGTGGCGTCGAAACGACGGCAAGATGCCGATAGGCCGGGCGCACATTCTGAACGACAAAAGTTTACACATCGAGCGGGTGAACCCCCAGGACCAGGGGACGTACATCTGCGACGCGGAGAACAGCGTCGGGGCGATATCAGCGAGCGCCACTCTTACCGTGCACTGTGAGTACTAATCCTCCCTCTGTCACTTCCCCGTCCTCTCTGCGCTCTCTGCTCGAGGATCCGCTCGGCCGTGAAATTAATTACGCGCCCGGTGTACGATTATCGTGACGAGTGAAGGGGGTGCCAGAGAGGAGGGCAGACGCGCATTATCACCGCATATCAAGCCCCGCAGTGTGCATCCTGTCGGATGTCGACTTTTGCGCCTGGATTCGACGCGAAATCGAATCTGCGGCTTGGAAAATTCGAACATGTTGTTGAGTAGTCGCCCCTAGTGTACGATATAGGGGGCTACGATGTGGACACGGTATTAGTCAGACAACTGAACTTTACGCTCGAGCGAACAGAATGAATTCTGAACAGTCATATGTAATCGGTAACATTATTGCCGATCATACGTATCCTCTTTTTCTTTTTTTAAATTTTTATTTTTTCGAATTTATTCAAATGAAAAATTTTAAGTCCATTTAGCCCCGTAATCCTCTCTTATTATTTTCCATTAAAAAACACGATATTTTTTTTATGTGAAGTTTAATACATTTTTTTAAATATAAAGTTCAATACAAATCTAGTTTCAGCCCATTGATTTTAAATTAACTATAAATTGAAACAGCAGGAAGATCTTTAATATTTTTAATATTTTTGTCGCTGTGGAGGCTATTTTAAAATTCTTCATCGACGTTCTCAATTAACAAAAATTCGTATTTAAAAGAGTAATCATAAATATAAGATATATCATATAAAAAATTTTATTTGATGATTAAAGATGTATAGGACATTTCTCAAAACATTAAGAAAATTATGGAAAAATTACAGATTGTTTTATATTGCATTTGAAAGTAGTAGAAAAAATTTGGCTGTGATTTTCTATCTAAATAAAAAATTATTTCATTAAAAAGCAGACATGTGCTCTAATGAAAATAATTACAATTAATAATCAAATAAGAAAAAAGTCTGAATTTTTTTATTTGAGTACTTTAAATATTCAAGATGATTTATAAAGTTTCATTGCGATGCAGAAATCAGTTCTGTAAATTAATCAAAATTTATTTATTTACAAAATAACTAAACAGTCACAATAAAACTTTGTATAAATTATTTTGAATATTTACACAAAAAAATCAAATTTTTTCTTAATGCTGTAAAAAATTAATTTAATTTTTTAATAACAAAGACTATATTTTTATTTAATACATATTATTATAGTTTATTTATTTCATATGTATATAGTTTATTTGAAGTGTTAATGTTAAACACATTTCCAAATTTTAAGAAAGTTCGCAGCGACTGTAGGTCCGATACATCCTTAGATTAATCAAGCACTTTTACCGCAAATTATACAACGTGTTCAAACGGAATCGTTTGTCACAGCGAGGCCGGTATTCACCAACTTCCCCAAGGACGAGACGGTAAACGCCGGCACCGACGTCACTTTCTCGTGTGCGGCGCGCGGCGCCCCGAAGCCGTCGATATTTTGGACCCGGGAGGGCTCTCAGGAGCTAATGTTCCCCGGTCACACGTATCAAAGCCACTACACCATCACGGAAGACGGAAGTCTGAGTATCAAGGGCGCCGTCAGGAAGGACGAGGGCCACTACGTGTGTAGCGCCATTAGTCAGGCCGGCGCCAGCACCGCGACCGTATTTCTTCAGGTACGTAAGCCTTGTAATCCACGTCGAGACGTGGATACGACCTCCGGTACGCCGTCGCCTATGATCCCGAAAATCTCCGTCACGAACGTCTCACTTTTTTCTCACGGCTTTCTTTCTTTTTTTTTTTATTTTTCACGCCGACGCTACAATGTAGCTCGGAGTAGTTGCAAACTGACAGTAATCATGATGACGCGCGTCCACACGTAGGACAATGAAAGTCGCGTGCTAAGCGCAACAGTTTAAAATATACGGGCAAGATAAATCTGTTCGGGTGAGAGAAAGAGAGTGAGAGAGAGAGAGAGAGAGAGGCGAGCGCGCACATTAAGTGGTTCATTTTCTCGATACATATTTATATCATCCCCTCCTCCTTCTCCCCGTTCCCACCCAGATGAGCGCAGAAATTACCATTCCGGCTGGTGCACCGCGTGGTACCGCGGTCCTAGCCTGAGGGGAGTTGCCCCACATTCTGGAATAAAATTCTTATCTACATATAGGGAGCATTACAGCGATCTACTTTGGCGAATGGAAACTCCATAACTTCTTTGCTCGCTGCGCGGCCAAAGTTGAAAGGTGTAATATAGAAAAGAAACTTTTGAATTATATATTTCCACTGACGTGGCTATTCGAACTTGTTAGACTCGCTTAATGCAGTAGCCAAGTATCACGTGTGGTCAGCTCGTAATTTATATTCTGGACGCTACAGCAAAAAAAAAGATGTGGTTTCAGCAAAGCTCCGAGCTAAAATACCTAGGGGTTCCAATCGTGGATTATGGACATTTACGTATTCCATTTTTCTTGAAGGGATATATTCCGAGTAAAATTTGTCTTGGTATTAAAGTAGACTTTACGAAGCCCGGACTCGCCTCATTCTCATACCTTAGAAGGAAGGCAGAGAGCGCCTACATGGCATTTAGCCAACCGACCTCTCTTTTTCACTCGCCGAGCTCCGCAGATAGAAATAAAATCCCTGTCACGTCGGCGAAATAGGTAACGTCTATCGAAGAGACTCCGCCGCCCATAATCGAGCTGGGTCCGGCGAACCAGACCCTGCCGCTGAAGAGCGTCGCCTCGTTGCCGTGCCGCGCGGTCGGTACGCCCACGCCACGGGTTCACTGGCACAAGGAAGGCGTGCTCGTGCGACCGGGCGGTCGCATCACGATGGCCATCAACGGCACGCTTTTCATCGACGATCTGCACGCCAACGATTCCGGCCTGTACACCTGCATCGCCTCCTCGGAGTCTGGCAACACCTCCTGGTCGGCGTACCTGACGGTCAGCACCGGCGCCAGCTTCCATCGGACGCCCGACGTGTCGGCGCTGCCGCAGAACCCGAGTAAGCCGCGGATAGTGAACGCCACCAGCAACTCCGTCACCCTGACGTGGAGCCCGGGCAACGAGGGCCAGAGCAAGATCATCGGCTACAACATTGAGTACTACAGCAGCAACCTGAATACCGGTTGGGTGGTGGCGGCCACGGGTATTGTCGACGACATCTACACGGTGAGTGTATTATTGAGAATCGACGATGATACTTGACCCCCTTTCCCCGGTGCTTATATCCCGCGTCGAGTTTCAACGATCTTCTCGAGTAGGCATTTTCAGTTTCTCTTCCTTTGTACATTGTTTTTTGAAAGTTTTGAAGCGCGTGCTACTGCTTTGCTGGCGAGGACAGTTCGCGACATTACGGTGTTAGGTAACGGACCGGATAAAAGACCTAAGTCGCTTACTGTCGCGTTGAAAAACCTAATATCAAAGTTTCGCGTATGTTGGAACTGCGTTTTAATAAAGAGACCGAAAAGCTTAATGCCACAAAGTAATGGCCGTCTACGTAAGAGACACTTTGATATCCTTTGTCAAACAGACGTAATATACTTTAAATCTCATTGCGTGCGCGATACAGAGTTAATCAGGAAGGGAACACATCTCTCGAGGAGAACAAATATCGCAGTCCGGTTATAAAGCAAAGTAAACATTCAGTGGTCAATAAGTAGGATGGAACGTGTTTAGATACATACGTATGTATATGTACGTAGAATTTACTTTTTACTTTATTCGTCCAGCTAACGAATCCGGTTTCCCGCTTTATCCATCAACAGGTGACAGATTTAAGGCCGGAGACCAATTACGTTTTCCTAGTACGAGCGGAAAATAGCCAGGGGCTCTCGCTGCCCGGACCACTGTCGGACCTCGTGCAAACTACTAACGTAAATCAGCATACGGTACCGCAAGTGGAACTGACTCGCGCCAGAGATCGGCTGAACAGCGAGATTTTACATCTCAAAGAGGTGCAACCGTTGACCAGCACCAGCGTCAAGATCATGTGGGACGTAAGTGTCGGAGCAACA
The DNA here is from genome assembly GCA_003595255.1 of Solenopsis fugax. Taxonomy (NCBI): domain Eukaryota; kingdom Metazoa; phylum Arthropoda; class Insecta; order Hymenoptera; family Formicidae; genus Solenopsis; species Solenopsis fugax. The sequence goes on along the minus strand of QKQZ01043806.1, from coordinate 7,336 downwards.
TTATTCCGCTTCACATCGATTTAGCATAACAACGCGTGGGACTTTGCGGCAGATGCTAACTCGAAAATTTCTAAAAATACGTCTTGGACAATACAGAAACAACATTTGTCTATTTTTAATAGATATTTATTTCAAAAGCGCTTATTTTAGCACGAATTTAATTTAGCGAGTCTATATTTATATTAAAAATAAAAATAACGATAAACGATCGACTAACTTTCGTTCAATTTTTCTGAAAAAAAAAAAGCCAATATTTGAGGTACTCGGATGCGAGAGCTGAACACATTAAAATAACAACAAAGGATTTAGAATGACATACTAGAATTTGAATTTTAGATTCTCGGCGCAGCAGATTTAGTGGAGGGCCTTTATATACGGTATCGTGAGGATTCCGAGAAACCGGAATATCAAATGGTTACGGTGCTCAACGCCGGCGCTACCAGTTACGTGCTTACCAATCTAAAAAAGTACACGCGCTACGAATTCTTCCTGGTTCCTTTCTACAAGATAATTGAGGGTCGACCGAGCAACGTGAAGCTGGTCACCACATTGGAAGACGTGCCCTCGGGCGCTCCCGAGAACGTTCACGTGGGGATGATAAATATGACCTCGGCGTTCGTTCGGTGGTCACCGCCGCCGAAGAACACTCAGAACGGCCAATTGATCGGTTACAAGGTAAGGGTCGCCATTAATCTTCCCTAGTAGTATCGCGAGTAACGTATCTATATCTCACTGTCGATTCGTATCCGCTCGATACAGATTCAGATCAAGAGCAACAGCAGCAACAAGATCCTGGGTCAGATGTCCCTGAACGCGTCCACCACGTCGGTAATCATTAACAGTCTGACCACTGGCAGTTTATATACTGCTCGCGTCGCTGGCCAAACCCGCGTCGGACTGGGTCCCTTTTCCAGTCCGACTCTATTGAATATGGATCCAGGACAGCTAACGCAATTACCGCCGCGTACTGATCCCAGTCACGGAGGTGCATCCGTCGTCAGGGAAACGTGGTTCCTCGTGTTGATAATAACGATGATATTCACCGTTATCGCCGCTTTGCTGGCCGCCCTGTATGTGAGACGCAGGCAAGCGATGAGCAAGCAACTAGGTCACTTAAATGTACCCGTGGGTACCGCAAATGATATCTGTCAATTGAATAAGGACACGCTCTGGCTGGAACGAGGTTGGCGGCCGACAAATACCCTCCAGGCTGCCAACGATAAGGACTGCGAGACCAAGTTACTCAACAATCAGCACATGCTGGCAGCCGGTATAATGGGCATGGCCGGTTCAGAATACGCTGAAGTAAATCTGACAACGTTCTACAACACGCGCAAACAGATGCAGGCGCCGCCGCCGGAGCCATATGCGACCACGACCCTGTGCGTGGGCAGTCGTAACTCAGACTCGATCGAGACCAGCTGCCAGAAGTCAAACTCCAGCGACTCGTGTCTGAAACCGGATTACTCGAGCTTGGACTCGAATCAGGAGCCCAACAAGTCTACGGTGTCTCCAAGCAGCGACAACATGAGCGGTGGCGGCGACACCGCCTACGCGGACGAGAATCTGGATATGCAAAGGAGACAGTACAGAATAGCAGGCCCCGCGAGCGACGCGCCGCAAACCGGTATGCCGATGCCCAACTGGTGCGACATGTTGCCGCCGCCGCCTGAGCATCCACCTCCCCTCGGCACATCCATAGCCAGTGGCCGGATGCATCAGCAGCAGCAGCATCAGTTGCAACATCCGCACCAACAGCAACAGCCGCAAGTGCCGTTCAGTCCGCATCTCAGCAAAAGAAGCGTACAGAACGATCTGGATCACTGCAGCGGCTCAGGCGCCGGCTCGTGCAATCCTCAGAGTCCGCCTACTCCGCCCATCAGAGTGACCAATAGCTTCAGTCCGTCACCGACACCCTGGAGCGGCGGCGGCCAGAGTCAGCACTCGGAGTCCGGCAACCTTCAAGTTCCACAGGGCAGGTACACGACGCTGCCGCCGCAGACAAATCCACCACCGTTGCCCTCGTTTCCGCAGGGTTTCAATCATTACGATTACAAGAACCAGGAGAACGAGTATGAGAGCGGCTCTGTCATTTACGGCCACCATCAAAATGGTCTCCCGGATGATTACGGCGTGCGTGCTGATCCCGCGTTCGCTCGTTCCAACAATCAACAGTCGCATCTGACGCCGTCCGCCGTGAGCGAGGAGCTATATCGGCACAGGGACGAAATGTTCCACAATGACAATCTTTATCAGCCCGAAAATGACGAGTGGGACAGGAAGTCATGTGACTCTAACACGCACTCAGACGCATGTTGCTCGTGCTCGGAATCAAGCTGCCTCTACGCCGACACCGTGCAGTACAACGCGCAGCACTACAGTACCGCATGTGGTCATAGTAGCAGCAGGACGGGTTCTCGAAGCAGGAGTAACAGGAGTCCGCGAAGGAGAAACAGGACAGCCTCGCCCACGTATAGTAGCGACAGTAATTACTCCTGCATTCCCCAGAGGCAGTGCGGGAGTACAAATTCGCAGGAGAGACTGAGGCATAATCGCAGTAAAGGTAATATCGATCCGGAAAAGGATAGAAAATTTATCGTTTCGCCCTTTAATTATCCTTACTCGAGTCCGTTCGAGCGATCAAACGTGCGTATTCCTAACGTGTTTCTGTCGTTATCCCTTTTAGACAAGATACCTGGCTTTTCAAGGACGGGCAACTACAGCCAACACAATTCTTCGGCCTCTAATACAATGAGTAGTACGGGCAGTCAACGATACAATAAGCTAAATAGTATCTTTGCAAGCGGCAATAACCCGAACGCTCCGACGGAGTCTAGTCGACTGGGTGACCATCGTGAGAGCTAAATACTGCCTGGACATAGTAAATACAGGACGTGCCTGAACAAACGGCCTTCGATCACAACGATCGATCACAGTCTCGACTACAGGAGGCCGTTTCGCAATCAGCAATGTCGCGGACGCTCGTCAAATACGGTTTGATTGAGTGCGCCGTGTATATAATAAAAGATACGCCGTAGCGTCTTTCGCAAGGTTGCTATATATTTCTATATATACTTAGTACGAGACGCTATCGCGTCTCTTGATTAACGGCCCGTACGCTGGAAGGGTACATCGATTTGATTTGTTGGTTATACCACAGGCTCATTAAGAGAATGAGCTCAGTGGCGATGAGCGAATCTCGTACTTTCTTCTCTACGTATCCCATTACGTAATATCGAAAAAATTTAACAAGTTTCACGAGGTAATAAGTATTCCATGACTGACAACGTTTACGTTTAGCTGATTACGTGGCGGTAGCTTAAGCTCGTAGAATATTCCTGTGTTCGTAGCGAAATAACGGTCTTCTATCGCGGTGGAAGCATAAATTCGACACTGGAAATTCGAGGATTGTGGACTTCGTGACCGATGCTCGCGGCGCTTCAACACTACGCCGGTAGACCCCGTTATGTACGCGATATAGTCGATTGTTTTATTCTTTATACTCAGATAAGGGCTTTCAAAACGGATAACATCGCGAAAGAAGAGGCGACGCGTAGTATTATCTTTTTTTTGAACACTCTGCCAAATAGACTGATTTAACGTATCGTCGGATCTTGCTTATATTTTCTTTATTCTTCACTTTACATCACGCTGAAAGATAGAAACGATTCCAACTTTTGAGAGATATTAAGGAAAAGAAGAAAGAGAAAAGAAAAAAAAAGCTTCTCTTATATATTGTGGTTTGCTGTCGCGACGTATTCCTCGAATAAAAATTTAATGCCTGAGCGGTCACGTCGGGCTAATATTCCAATTGAACGCCTTTTGAATTTCGCTGTATTCTCAACTGCCATTCCCGCTGACATACTGTTAGTTCGATTAAGTTGTATCCTAAATAGTGACTTGAAAAGTCACAATTTTAGCTCGCGAGCGTCAGCGAGCTACAAAAGTTCTCGCGCGACCGCTCCGGGATGAATGTCCACGCGTATAAATGTCCCGTGCGACATGTCACGTTTTTTTGACGTGGCGATAGCACAAACGGAGAGAAGAATATATGATATAACGGGTTGATCCGCCTGAGCGCGAAATAAGGATTTGGGTCGCATAAAAATCGCGCACGAATCAAGCAGATGCAGTGAACTGTTTATTAATTGACAAATTTTACCTATGAGAAATTTGACGGCTCAGAAACAAATAATTTAGTTTATCTCCATTTTTAAAAAATAATAATATACAGAAGTAAGCTCTATAAAGTAGGTTTTTTTTAAAAATAGCATATTTTTTATGACAAGTCACTTGTATGCTATGACTAGTAACTAAATATTTGGTTGAAATTATGAATATTATGTTCTAGAGAGGGGTAAGACTCTAATGTCATAGCAATAATAAGAGTATACGTATTATGTATCGTATCGAAACGAGTTTGTTTATAAGAATAAGACTTCAAGATTTTTAGATTAATTCAGTATAGAATAGCTTCGTGATCTCTTTTCTATTTTAGTGTCAAAGTGACTTCATTTCGAGCCATTGCCTCGGAAACAGTCGAGCGGGCAATCGTACACAATTGTTCTGTACACGAGATTAACTTATCGATCGACCGTGCGCCTGCTTGTTCCGCACGCGGAATAATCCTTTCGCTACGGTGGTTTTTGTCGACAGGCTTCACTTTCCGCGAACGAAGCCAATTGTTTTCGTGAGGCCCAAATGTAATATATTACGGCTTGTAGGACACAGCAATTACTCATATTCATGTCCCGTGTTTGACGCTAAACGAGCTCGTTCGATTTTGAATCCACGATAACATCTCTCATCTGTATGTTAAATAGCTCAGAGATCAAACGCGAAATGTGAATGGGCGTTTTGGATACGATCGTCCTTAATGCGTAGAATTAGAGACGGGCGATTACAGTCGTGTCTCTCGGCGCACGGCGAAAGCTTAGCAAATAGGCAAGCGCATAATCGTCGTAGCGAAAGGATTAATGTGTCGCGCCCGACGAAACGATTCGCGCTCGGCATTGCGACCGGCCTCACAAAGCGTGGCATTTATTTTCAACAGCCTATACTGTATCCAGGCCACGACAAATGGAGCATATTATTTTGGATATAACGTTCCTAAATCCTAAGGCAACCGAGGGCTAATCTCCACGAAGAAGGGCCACGTATAATTCTTCCAAAACGAACGCACGTAGTAGATACGTTTTTAACGAAACGAAGTAACAATAAAAACGCGTAATATATATATATAAATATACATATTATATATATACATATATTATCATATCACGCATCCTTGTATAAATTGTACAAAGTTACTTTAACGAGATTAGTCATTAGTTATTAATTTATACGCCGTATTGATTGAACTCACATCGCGTAAGCGATAGATACGTAAGATATCTCATGTACTCTTTATTACACATGACCTGATATGTAAAAGTGAGAACGTGCTCGTCAAAAATGTGCGCTTCGAAGATACTGCCGATACAAAGTGCGTTATCCCCGAACGCGTACCTGATTCCGGTTTATCGGATATTTCCATCTCTCGTTACCGCGATTTCATTTGTTTGTGAAACGAATTATAATTATAAATCATAAATTGTTTATATTGCATTTAGAACATTATTATATTAATATAATATTATTTTCAGAAATAGTACGTAAAAACGTGCGAAAGGAAAAAAATACAGGAAAGCAAAATTTTTGGAAATTAACGGTGACACGATTTGCACAAAAATCTTAAAAATTTTTGTACTTGGAAAAAAAAGAAGATATTTAAGTCTACTTATTCTTTTTTCCATTTATCTTCCGACTCTCTTCGCGATGGGACTTTAGATGGAAGACACAACGAAGTACATTTGCATTCGTAACGACGGACTTATTGAAAGCGTCTTTTGCACGGCGGTCGAAGAAGAATTGCATACTATTAGAACCGTGAAATTCTATTGTCGCCCTCGTCTTTCTCTCCTTTGAAGCGCACATTTTTAATAGGATGGAGTACACGTCGCGTCTGTACGCGGCATTTATGAACGGGGCGTCGCGTTTACGGATGCTTCGGACCAGCGTTTTTCGTACGGTTTTGATAGACGGATCTAGTGTAGAGCTGAAACTCTCATGCGAAAGTGTATATCGACGAATGAAATATTTAATATAAGAATATTGTTACAGGATTTTATTTTTAATGCGCTTATTTGCATTTATGCACGAGAATGCAATTTGTGTACACATATTGAATGTAACTTGTGCACTTCACATTTGCTATTTACTGAGATCACAGCATAGCTTTTTTTATACACTAAGAAAAAGTTGTTAAATAATAAATTGACTAAATTTTTCAATTGGATTAACATTTCTTCAATTCAAATATTTATGTATTTAACTCAAATATATAAAATACTTGAACTTTAAATATTTATATATTTAATTTAAGAATATATATATATAATATTTGAATTAAAGAAATTTAATCAAGTTGAAAATTTTAGTCGAGTTAACAACTTTGTTTTCTCAGTATACGAATATAATTACTTGAACAAAGACAAACAAAATTGCAAATTCAATAAAGAATATCTAAATCCGTCTATGTCGCACGAGCGACGGCCGATTGCGTTTAATCGCTAGAGCTGAGCGCTGTTTAAACTTCCGTTTAATCCGTAATGCGCGAAGCTCCTTCAATGTACATACACAACAGAGACATTTTGTACGCATTTTTAAAAGGGTCCCCGTCGAGACACGGGTTCTTTTCAACGGCGATAGCGCGCTACGCGGGGGCGAGGCACTCCAGCGGCCCGTGGCGATGACCCTTTTCCTTTCCTCCCGGTAACGACGCCGTCGCGGGAAGCGTGGGCGTGGCTTTCCTTTGTACACGCGGGTACGCGACTCACTTATTAATTACGACTTTCGATTAAGTGACAAGTAAACGGATTGGCGTTTATTTTAACGGCGCGCGTGCGCGCGTACGTGCCGCCCGCAGAACTCGAGAGTGCACGGGCTCGTTCAATGGCGCGTGGTGAATCGCTCAAATTTGTTATACATACACAATACAATTAGCTCCACTCGGTCCCGTGCTGTCTGAATAGGGGAAGTTATCCCGTGCGACAGGTACTATCCATTCAGATGCTCGACGCGACTAACTGCCACTGCTGTATATGTAAATTCCGTAAAAGTAGAAGAAAGGAAATAGGTCACGCGACTAGAAATTGCGATCTCGATGGAAGTGGTCGGCGATGTGGGGGAGGAAAGGGAAAAGGAGTAATTAATTAGCAGAGATATTGAATTAAATTTGTTAACTCGGAGAGTTGAACTTAAGGTCTACCTATAGTGATACATGACTATATATATA
>QKQZ01043800.1:0-16251 GCA_003595255.1 Solenopsis fugax | reverse complement strand
CGGTGGTGAGGGTACGATGACGAGCAGCACCGTGCGCGAGCACCTGTGGATCTCTGCGGTAGAGTCACTCACCAGCTACCACCACCGGACCACCGCCGAACCTCGAAGTATACAGGTACAACCAAACGGAAACGGTAACGCCGCGCTCAACGAAACGCGAAGAAACAGAGAGGGAGAAGTAGAAAAAGTCCGAAAACGAAAGACAAACGATCGCCTAAAGATACCTGGCTGTCCTTACCGAAAAAGTAAGGAAGAAGGGTGATCGCGGCCAACCGCGGCGATTTTATTAGCCGTGCCGACGTTGAAGAGAAAAGAACCACCTTCTGATTGCATGTGTGAAGATCCAACTTCCTTGGGAGGATGAAAGACACGTGGATGAAAGGATGAAAAGATAATATCTGATGGATAATTATTTCAAGAAATAATTCTAATACGGAAAGAAGACTAAAGAGCAATAGCGAAAGGATTCGTGGAGCACTAAATGTAAATTTGGGATTACAGTGATACTATTGCATATAAGGATCAGGCTTTCCCGCGGCGTCAACGTATGTATTGACTCGAGTGCAAAAGATCAAAATCGTAATCTCTATGTTGGACTTTTCATTCAGCTGTTGTGATTTTTATCGTTTGTAATTGAGCCAGTTCCGGCGTCATTGTTATCAGTAACATCGAGGGAACTGATTCTCAAAGAGCTACGAATTCACTTCCGAACGATTGATAATCGTGATCTAATTGAAACCAGTGCAAAATTGATTTTGCAAATAGAATTTGTGATAATTTAATTCATCGAATTAGTATCCAGTAATTATTAAAAGGATCAACTAGATTTTGTGCGGAGAACCTGAAGAAATACAGAACCGTGGCCCCCTCAGCCGAAATTTGTACTTGCATCTTTGAAACTGGAAGAGTTCCAAAGAAGAAACAAAAGGATAATATCGAATGTGTGAGCGTGCGAATAGAAGACAAGAAAATCGTAGGTGGATGACGGGACCCTGATCGATCCTGTATCGAGCGTTACGACGCTCGATATCGCTATGTGGCGGAGGCGCGTTCTTTGATTTGTGATCCTGAGACCGAAGAAGTATGGATACAGTTGAATGATCAGTGAGAAATCGATCGAAAGGACCGGAAAAAGCGGAATTGTTCTTAACGCGCGTAGTGATTAACGAATTTACTTAAGTGGGTGATAAGTGAGAGAGTCGAGGTGAGATAAGAGCGATTTTTGGGAGAGGCGGCGTTGTGGATACCAGGATATGCGATCTCGGACAAGATGCCTAGCACGATAAGAGGTGAGTGACATCAGTTACAAATAAAAACGATCTTACGTGTAAGTAGGATCTTATGACGATTTTGTGGCATTTTCTGTTATAAAGTACAACACAGATATTTCTTAATTACAATAATTATTTAGTTCTTGTAATAATAATTACAAAAATAATTAATTAATTAAATGTTACACGTTATTATATAAAATTTTTCTCGATCCAATATTTTCACGCGACATGTAATATTAAGATAATATTTATTCCGCGCATAAAGAGATAAAGACTTTGCAGGAAGTTTCGCGAGAGATAAAAATGAATCCGAGTGTGTAGATTTAATGGGCGCTATCAAAGATTCACGTCGCATCGATCCTTTCAACGCTCTAACACTCTAACCCTTTCACTGCGGATTATTGATTTAGCAGAAAAGACACTCCTGCGACATTCAACTTTTTCGTTAAGTTAATTAACAAATAAAATAACATTTATTCTGTACCTAACCTAATTATATGCTTTAATAATTTCATATTTCGCAAAAACCATAACATGATTGGTAAAATAAAATCTCGATGAAAGGTTAAATATTTCCTCATTGATAACACAAAATTATTGATTAATTTCTGAGACGACAAATTGATGATTGTCTTTAGTATTGCTTTTTGCAATATTTAATAATTTACATCATATATTTAATTTTTACGATTATCACATGAATTTATCCTTTTATAGAGATTTTTAGATTGCATGACAATTTAATATCTTATAAAATACGCAGCTATTTTTATTTAACTGAACTTCCCGTTTTAAATTAAATTTAAAATGTTAATTATGTTTTACTTCTGTTTTTTCTTCAAATCTGGAATTAATATTATAACTTCCACTTATATGTTACGAAGATAACAGTGACGCTAAAGACAAGATTATTTCACGTATATCTTGATCAACGAATGATTAAGATTTCATGATATTCTATTCTTCCTTGACACTGTCCAAATTTATACAAAGCATTTCTTGATTCTTCTTGGCGGGATTAAGGCAGCAAATCAATCTCGAATTATTCGAAAGAGTAGGGTAGTAACAGAAAAGAATATTTAATCAGAATGAAAAGGATTGACTAGAGGGAAAAATAGGCTCGTTCACAGAAGGTAACAGTACGCGATGTTGCGGTCACGATGGCAGGGTCACTCGAGGTCAGTAACACACTGACGACACGGTCGCGTAATCCGCGACGTTCTTCTGCCTCCGAGATCCATCGAGTGTGCGCTCTTCAAAAAATCTTTTCATCCCATCCGTGATCATCTGCATGGATTTTTTAAGATTTTTCGCTCTAATATCTATTATTTTTAATCGTAAATAATCAAAGCTTCAATTATTAACTGGGAAATGAAGAGTCGACAAATAATATATAGCGATAATACTTGTAATCATTAAATTAACGCAGTTTAATAAATCTTTAAATCTTTTAATTTGACAAACATAATTGTCAATGATATATGTTTTATGCAAAGAACTGATTAAATTTGTATGAAATAAGAGTAATTTTAAAGTTGTTCATTAATTAAAATTCTAGAAAATATCTTTTGAGTTTTCATATCTGTATACACTGAGAGAAATGTTTGGTAAAATCAACTAAAGTTTGGTTGAATAGTGATCAAATGAATTTTATAGTGATAGTTACCAAATATATAATTGTTTTAACCAAACAATTTGTAGCCTTAACCAAATAATTATTTTCATACAACAAATTACAAAAAGTTTTATTAAATGTAACTAAGTTTTTGGCACCAGTAATTTTAAAATTCATTTGATCACTATTCTACCAAACGATTTCTCTGATTGTAGACTCTGTATACATTCAATAGTGGAAATATCGTTATTATTACTGAGTCTATCTGTAATAATTACATGTTAGTAATGGATTACTATATAGCTAGTATAATTTTGAATATATTCTCTTTGAGTATGCGAGTAAAATTGATCAATTTTAACCAAAAATAAATAATTCCATCGATATTTTATTTTCTTCATTAGAGAAATCAACAATTCAATTGTTTGAAAAATACAACAAACAGAATTAATGAATATACGAATGATTGATTTTAGCGTAAAATATATCATTAAGCCGTTTATTTATATCGCGTGTTACAATGCATGTAAATAGTTAAATAGATTAATAATTCTTTTACCGTACAAATTATATTAACATTCTTAATCGACATAATCTTATCTCACAAATTATTAGAAAGTCAAATGGAATACGATGATATTTAAACGGTAATTTTATCCATGTATTCGTGACAATGGAGAATCCGTTATAAAGACTTGCTTGAATAGAATTAAATATTGATAAGATTAACTCTGGAAATATTAGTTATACCTGTCCACTCTTCGTCGAAGTGTTTAAATAATTTATTTCTCTAATACTTAAGGAAGATTAAATATAAAATATATATAAAATTTAAATATTATATATAAATTAAATATTATATATAAAAACTAAAATAAATCTCTATCAAATACAATAATTAAAATAAAATTGTAAAATATTTTACATTATAATTGTAAAATATTTTATACATAAATCAATATTTTATTATGATACAAAATTCCGTAACGGAAATAAAATATAAAGCAATATCTAAGGGACAAATCACAAATATAAAGGTAATAGAAGCACAATAAATCATGCTGATAGTGTAGTAGGTGTAAAAATTACATGACAAAGCGTAGATGAGTTGATATTAAAAGAATGCATGCGAAAGCAGATGTAACGCGTCAAATTACACTAATGAAAGCAGTGACAACGTAGGCAGTTCAATGCAAAATCACATAGTAAAGATAAGCAAACAAAACAGAATACTCTATACAACCGATCTTACTAGCAATATTAAAAAAATAAAGAATAAATAAATTTGCAGAATATTGAAAAAATAACGAATAATTGTACATTACTGAAAAACGTTGAAACGTTAGGACGCAAAGAAAGATTACGCAATCGAAAATTGAGCAACACAGAAAATATGAACAGACAAAGTGGGAGGAGCGGGAAGGTTGCGGGAAGATACACGCGAGCGAAGGGAAGGGCAGATAATGAAAAGCGAGATTCTCTTCCTGCGACAGGTGGCAAAGACCTTGGTAAACTTAAGGGTGTTGCGATCGATTACCTAACCGGGCACGGCCATGAAGCAGATTTCGATTCCCAATGCGATCCGGGGCCTCGATGGGCCTGCCCATCGCTTGCTTGCCGAACTAAGCGCCGACAAGCTTGCCGCTCGGTACACGAACAAAAGCGAGGGTCAATGAACCTTCTTGAACGTACACCACACTCACTCACGCACGCACGCACGCATGCACGTGATCCCTCCACGCATTCGTGCGCGCCCGCTCTCCGTCTTTGTCCTCGAGTCTCTCCATTTTTCTTTATCTTTATCGCAGAACGCGATACGGACGGTGTCGTGGATGAAATTTCGGTGTTGGTAAAGCAGGAAAGAGTTTATTCGAACCGGTAGAAATCAAAATAAATTGATACATGTAAGAAAGAATTCCATCATATACAAGATAAAGAGATGAGATTGTGGAATCAGCTTCACATAGTATTATGTCATATTTTTCCGTGAGGTGAAATGATACGAGGTACTATGAAAATTCATGACGCAAATCGCTACTATGAAAATTCAGGGTAGCCATGTCGTGATATCGAAAAATGAAGGCGTCATACTGCGGTGACATGCAATGTAAATGCATACCTATATATGCACACGGAAAAAGATTTGATATCACGTGGAAATAAATTCACAATGCAGATATACAGCATTTTCTCATGTAGTTATCTCTCCCAACGTACATTTTAATGTATTTATTTAAAAATTTTAGTCATTAAAACTCTAATATCCAAATTTTACTTTTCAAAAATAATCCTTTTTATATACATTTTAATTTATAGTTATTCCATTATCCTTTAGTACAGGCATCAATTACGTCCATATTTCTCTCCTTTGAATTTTATAAAAATAAAATTATGATTGTGATAAATTCGTGATCAGAAAACGAAATATATGAATAGTTCGTTACTTATTAAAACAGAATCATTTCTGTGCCAGTAAAATCAATCATCAAAGTCTTCTCTACCTTGCTGTTCGAAATGTAATTAAACAATATCTCAAGTAATATCATCAATGACTAATACAAAAGTTATTGAGTTTTTTTTATTAACAAGTAAACAGAAATAAAGATATTTTGAAGATTTAGAACTGATATAACAATATTATAAATATAGTATTGCTTAAATAAATAGTGACCAATATATTAATCAATTTTATTACTTGTAATGACATGCATAAATTTTTCTGCATTTGATACTAGAAGACAGTCTTTTTGAACATCAAATATTATACATTTTTAAAAATCTCAGCAATCTTTTTAAACTGTTTTATCTAAATAAAATTAAAATTTAAAAATAATTTGACAAAATATTGAAGGTATAATTCAAATTGATACAATCATCACATATAGAATTTATTTGTTCTATTACAGATATATATTATTCCATGATACAATAGTTGTTTTTATTACTAAAATCGATATTGTTACAATATTCTAAAAGAACATTACGGTTGTTCTCTACACATAAAACAGTACGAGTATAGACTGCCTGTTATCGGCGAACGAACCACCTGTATCTCCGTCGAATCCGTAAGTACTTACTTCAAAGGATATAAAATTATCCCATTAAACTATAGTTTTCCAGAATGCGCGAGAATGAAAGAGGGCGGTAACCCCGGATATTTATTTATAATCCCACAAGTCGTGTAAGTACGATCCGACCGATGTAAAGACATTACCCAAGTATATCGCATCGTGTACATCGAAACGCACGAAGGGTATAAGCAGGCGATGAACCGAGCCTGTATATGTCGATGGGAGCCTCTACCCAAATTACGCTGCCGGGTACCGTTATGGTAGGCCCATGACCGAGCGACTCTGAGCGACTTGAGGCGAGTTCGAGCCTTGTCTTGCAGTACTTCTTCCCCGTACTTCGAGTAACAATCGAAAGATTCATACGTCACGATAGACTTATCGCAATTTGTAATATATTACGAAATAGATAACTTTGCCTTGTAGCAAAACCGCGAACTGGAATTATTTCGTATTTAAAATGATTCGTAAGTTTCAATTACAATTCTATAAAATTTTTAAATTATGAATTGCTTAACAGATGCGTAAATTTCTTTATTATATAAATTAAAAATATAGAAAATAATATAATACTTTAATCTCTTCGAATAATATACAAATTAAAAATAAATTCATATTTTTGTTAATTTTTTCTTAATTAAAAAATAATTACAAGCTTAATCGTTTAAAGTACAAACATTAATTTTTTCTAATGATACACGTTTCTTGCATAAAAAAGATTAAATGTCACATGTTGAAATATAATATCTCGTATATCATTTACATCCCAGTAAGCGAGCATTACGGATTCAGCATTGGAGGGCCATTGCCACACGTAATTTGGAATACTAATCGATGCGATACTACAAAATCATTCAAATGTTAATAACTTTAATTGTTTTATTACTTACATATCGATATTTCTTTCTTTCTTTTTCACATTTTAAGAAGTTTTAATATACCATCAAGATGCCTTAACAAGTTAATATTAATTTCAAACTCTTAATTACATGCAACAACATATACTTTTCCTCGTTTTTACGTTCTTGTTTCTTCCTCTTTGTACGAAATCCAGCGTCGATACTTTCACTCGAGTCCAAATATCGATATCAGATATTGATATAGCAACCCCGCGGGTGAAGCGCGTGTATAAACATTATATGAGCGTGCGTAGCTACGCGCGTAATTGCACCACTCGTCGCGCCTACCTATCTACCTACCTACCTACCTACCTACCTACCTAACTCAAAACCAGGTTCCTTCGCTTCTTCGTTCTTCAGTCATTGAACTCGCGCGACTCGTTCAACCCACCAGCTGTTTCTTACTACTCCACCCGCAGCACGTCTCATCTTTCCCTCCCTTTCCTTTCTGCTGTTTCTACTACTGCTACTACTACTACTCCATTCCATTACGAACCTGGTCCATGTCTCTTCCAACATCTTTACATTCTACAGAAGCATTTTCCGACCCGCCCTCGTGCGAAACATCGATCAGAAAAGGAGAGACAGGTGTCTCTCTCTAAAGGAACATGACATTTCTTCACGGTGTGACACTCCCATTACTCACGTGTTCCTGTGATTCATGATGACTAAAGATTAAAGATTAAAATTATTTTTATTTCTGAGTCTTTATGTATAACATTTTTTATATATCAGTATATATAATTTTAATTATCTCTTTCACTTGGTAATACTTACATATTTAATTTTTGTTTATGTTTGAAAATGTCTTTATGAAATTAAATTTTTTATGTTCGTCAATTAGTCTCTAATTAATTATTTAATTATTATACGAATAATATCTTTTCAACACAACACCTTTTTCAAGAAAAAGGGAAAGACATTTTCGACAGTAAAACTGTTAAGTAAAACAATATTTTAATTACTTGAAGTTCCAATAAATAATTTTTATTACTTTCATGTATTATTAATATTTTTTATTACTTTCATGTATTATTAATATTAAGTTTCTATATATAAAATCATACTAAAAATGATTTGACTTAAAGTATTGATAAAAGACGCCCACATGATAATTAAATTATTCCAATAGCAAGACTAACATTTTCTGTCAATGTTACGTTTTACATTTTCAATTCAAGCAAGTTCTTTTGTCTCCTGATTATTACAAAAAGCAAATCATACACGAACAGAAATATCGTTCGAATTCCGAGATTCTCATTCAATAACACTCGAGCGAGAAAGCCCGTTAGCTTGAGTTCGTTGCCCGTTAATGTGCGTTAATGTTATATCGAACAGAGAGGAATTTGAACATGAAGTGATTTCGATCTGCTATAATTAACTTTTCTGAGAAAATCATCTTGATGACCCGAATTAGAATTTATTGATATAGAAGAAGCTTATATAAAAATCTAATTAAGATTATAAATTAATTAACTAATAATATTAAATAATGCTTAGTTAACTATATCTGAATTTAAGCATGTACACAATAGTTACTTTAATATTTCTCCTACCTAATACAGTTACATGACATTCTATATTACGAATGTAGCTTTTATTTGCACACATACATATGCATATGTATGATGCTTTAATATGTCATATTTTTAAATCTAAAATTAAAAAATAATATTTTCTTCTCATTTTCCAGAAGATTGTGATATTTAATGGTAACAGAAATAACCTTATATTAATTAAAATTTAAAACAAAATTTAGAAGGAAAGCTTATTTAAAATATATTATTTATTTATAATATAAAAAATTGTATTAAAATGTTACGTATTTAAAAGGCTTGAAACACTTTGGGAAACCGAACTCGCGTTAACGAGAACGTTAAATCGTAATGAGTAATAGCTCCAGCTCGGTCACTGCCATGCTCTATCCATGACTCATAGGACGATATCTCCTCTCTTCTGGATTCAGTTCTCGTTGAACGTTACTGTTGAGCGCTTAAGGTCGCTGAGGGGAAGGTCGAGCTCACGTTCAACGCCCTTTCATGTATTTCAATCTCATTAGGCACACACGACAGTGATATTGGGCGTGGGGCGACTACGTGATAATGATATGGCGCGTAAATGGATAACAAGACAATTAGAATTGATAATTTGTCCGAAATGAGCTTCTAAATCGTTTTTGCTTTGAGGTGTCGCCTTTACTCGTACATCGTTTCTTTGAAACTATTAACGTTTCATTGATCACGTGCGAACAGAAGTCGTCTACATTATTCTGAATTCATCTTTCGTCAAATTAAAGTTCTCCTGTAATAATTATTTTAAGGAATTGATATTAAAGAAATGTATAATTTAAACTATACAGACATCAAGATGGATATGATACGTTCTGTCAATAATGTAAGACAGAATATGAAATGGAAAAGATTTAATCGATTAAATTAATTTGAAATCTTGACTTAGAGATCTGGGACGGTGATATTATATATAAAGTAGCAGAGGAGAAGATTGTATCGTTGTGGTTATAAGGATAAATATATAAATCGATAC
Organism: Solenopsis fugax; assembly: GCA_003595255.1. Taxonomy (NCBI): domain Eukaryota; kingdom Metazoa; phylum Arthropoda; class Insecta; order Hymenoptera; family Formicidae; genus Solenopsis; species Solenopsis fugax. Next base: position 6,851 of record QKQZ01043800.1, on the reverse strand, counting down.
GTATACATAGAGCGTAAAATGATTTATGAATCGGGCGCAATACTTTGATATCTTTAAATCTGCAATATTAGCTTTGCTTGGTTAAACTATTAATTTATCTATCTATCTTTCTCTCAATGCAGAGAAAACTTTTCATACAAAGATGTCTCTATTATATATAAATAGATAATTAACTTACACAAATATATTGTGCGAAATACGTATAACATCGTACCGACTCATATTTTTCGCCCGATATAATTAATGGCCGGCAAGAGACAGACAGCTAGAACTCCCTTTGAAAAATGGTTTCTGAAGTTAAGTACTATCAGTATCGCAATCTGATGGCCGAATCGAAACCTTCATGGGACCGAAAGAGCGACGCGAGCGTGGACGAGCGAGTCGTCGCGTCGGCAGGTATTCGATAGCACCGCAAGGGTCGTCGACCGCAGGTGTTACGCGCCCGTTCACTCGACTCGCTCGGCTCTGCTCGTCCTCGCCACGGCCAAAACTCGCGGCCCTCTCCCTCTCCTATTCAGGAGACCGTCAAAATTCGCGGACACGGCCCAAGTAACGCTCCCTTCGCGATTACGCATACGTTATAAGCGCGGGCTCCGCGTTGCTTCGAGGATACCACTCGAAGAGGTAATGCCACAGCTAACCATGAAAGGAATGGAAAACCCATGAATTACAAAAGTCAATATTGCAGACTGTTAGTGAATCTTTCAACACCAGATAGAAGAAAAGATTAAAATAAATTTTGCCACGTCTAAATAAGCAGTATCTTGTCAATGCTATGATGCAATTTTGTTTAAATAATGTCGAATATTTTAAATAAATTTTATTACATTTTTTAAATGATGCCTTCAACTCGCGAAAAGACATAAGATTGTTCCAGCATGAAGGATGAACTTAAATTTTCTATATTGAAATGAATAAACTATTCGTAATAAAAATTATATATTCGAAGTCGGAATATAAATCGCAAATAAACATATCAATCTTTAAAGTCTATTAGCATCAAAACAATGATCAAGATATAATTTCATAGTCTATCGTAATGGATATACGAACGCGCTTGTCTTCTCAGAGACATTCTCTTTGCTTCTCAAAAAAGAAAAGAAATTCGCTATGACAGAGAATGGCCCGGAAGGAAAGCCGTAGGCGTCGGTAATTAACCCTTTGTCTTCGATATGCCTATAGGGTGATAGCCAACTTCGTATCGCTCTTTGCACGCGCCTATTACAGCACGACGGTACATCAATCACGACGATATACAGCGTGCGCGTGATGCCTGTCGCGTGATTGAACCGCATGGGGTCGACAAAAAAATTCCTGGTGGTATCTAAGAGAAACAAAGAAAGAGATTGTACGGCGGCTCGTAAGACACAAAGAATGAACGGAATGAACGGCGGAAAGGAACTTTAGGCAAGTCCGCGCGCGCGGCAAAGTCACCGGCCGTGGCTCACCTCCACGAGTGCTCACCTCCACGAACCTCGTCTGGAGGACGTTGACCCCCCTCACCACCACGTGGCGAGAGAGCGATGTCTCTCCTTCACGTCGAAGCACCTTACCTGCCTGATTTGAAGCAACCACCCGGCCGTGAACCTTCCTAGGGCCATCCGTTTATCTTCCCCTACCTCTCGCTCTTCCTAGCTTTTCTATACCTGGTGCTCTTTGTCACTCTCTTTAGAAATCTCCTCGGCGTATCGCGTATACATGTCTATCTGCGCGTAGGCGTTTTATTCTCCCGTTACTGGGAATGAATCGGCGATGACGCAATAAAATTAATTGTAATTTAAATCAGAAGCTGACGCGCTTATGAAAACGTTAGCAAGTTTAAGGCCACTTGGAGTCAGTAGTTCGCTTATATGGATGAATCGTCGTATCGCTTCAATCACGAATTGCTGATTGGCATGTTAAATTAGTCATGTTCTTTATCTTCCTGCGACTATCAGCACGAAAATTAGATTTTATTATACTATTGTCATCCTCTAAATATTCTATTTCTATTTTTCTTACTCGATTGTATTATTATACGATTCTAAATTCTTATTGAATGATAATAGATTGTGTAAAAAATTTTCATAAATTGATACAAATTAATTAAAGTCGAAGCTTTGTAATAAGATCCTCTCATAACGGATAATCATAAAATAAGGAATTATATTACAGTTACCTAAATCACATAATTCACAAAAGTAACATTAAATTTAGAACTTGAATTAAATTTTATGTCGAAATATTAAATTTATTTATCCAAATGAAATTGATAAGAAAAAAAACTATTTCTGATAAAAGAGAAACGTCAACAAGTATAGATATGATTATTCATCCCGCCAGTGATTTGAGGTATTCTGTTTGCAAACTGTTGACTTACAATTAAAAAGAATGGTGTGCACCAGACGACAGAAATGGTATCTCGATGACGAGGCGAGTTAATCGTAAATTTTTTTAACACGAGTGATGTCAGCGATCCGCAATTCAAAAATACTCACGTCGTCATTAGTACGTCGTCGTACCGATTGCATCTGCATTTTTTCACTTCCGCGACGTCGCACGACGCTGTTTCCGTGCAGCGCATTCCGTTTAGTACGTGTCAGCGACACGGAGATACGCGGCGGCGTTCGCGCCAGAGAATATCGAGATGGAGACGAATGACCGGAACCCACGCGTATTCCCTTATCGGGTGAGGATCTTCCGTGGCCTCCATCACTTCCGCCTCTATACGTACTATGTCGAAATGGTGAAGATAGAATCCGCGGGATGATTCCGGGAAACCGAGGGCACAAACATGGAATCGAAGGATTTATGAGTCCAACGATCTCTCGGGAATTTAGAAAACAAAGATCTATTGCTATTCAATACTGTCAGTGTAAAGACCGAAAGAATAAATCTAAAATTTATATGTTTACGGGTATCTCTCAAATAAATTAAAAATATTTCAATAAAATCACAGGTTGAATTTAATGGATTAATGATATCAAAGATGTTCAAAACGCGATGTCAGTTAAAAAAAACTTTAAGTAAATAACAGAATAAGACGTGTGTACAAAGATTGTCTATTTAAAAACATAAAAAGCATAATTTATGAAGAAAGAAAAATACACAGAGAAAAAAAATTGTGGTGGCAACTATAAGGAGACAACCATACAAATTTTGTTAATATAATTATAATATATAGTTAAGTGAACTATATTATAGTTATTGCAACTAAATTAATGGTTAAGAGACCTAATAAAGAATAGTTGTAGTATACTATATAATAAAGTAATTACAACTATATTTTATTAGTTTTCTTAATCATAAATTTAGTTGCAATAACTATAATATAGTTCACTTAACTATATATTACAATTATATTAACAAAATTTGTATGGTTGTCCCCTTATAGTTGTTACCACTACAATTTTTTCTCTCAGTGTATAAAATATGAAAAATTTAGGAAACATGAAAAAAAGTTCAAAAAGATTAGATTGATATAATTACGAGCATTGCTTCTCGAATCTTTTCCCCTAACTCTTTCTAAAATTTCGGTAGTCTCAGGTCAAGCAATTAAAAATTTCTCAAGGTTCAGCATCAAATTTTCCCAACGGCGAATCCAACATTCATTATCCTTTATTGCGTGCACGAAATGCGCCCTTCACATTTCCGCTCCGCAATCTGCCGAATTCGTATTCCAGCTTTGTTTTCCTGCGCTTCCTGCGCTCTCTCGGGCGCACAGGGTCGACGATCCTCCGGAGGATGATTATTAAGCGCGGTCGCGTTGCGTGGACCTTCGGTAAACGGCCGCGGTTCGTGCAGCAAAGTGCACTGACCGCAGATAGAAACACGTGGACGCGGGCCGCGTCGGCAGGCGGACAGAGGGTGTGGGAAGGAGAGGTCCGGGTCGAGGGGTGGGGTGTCGGGCCGGAGGGGGCTGGAAGGGCCTGATGATTTTAACCGAGGCCTTCGCGCTCCGTGCTCCGTTCGCCGCACCGGTAGGAGCGATTTTGCGAAACGCTTTAACGAAACATCATGCCGCTCCGCGCCGACTTCGTCCGTTGACTCGCCGTCCGTCGGTTGATTTTGTACATAAAAGATAGTAATGAGTAAGGACAAACGATACGCCTTAAACGATAACGGTACGTCGATTCGAACGGTAAAAGACATTCTTTTGCTATCTATAGATTGACGATATTCGAGTATAATATAGTTTCAAAACCATCTAAAAATGATAAATTGTTTGGTGTATGCAATTAAAAATTTTGTTAATAGCACGATGATCAAGCTTAGCTCATTACCTCTTGATGCATTTTATTAATTTTTAAATCTATTGAGCCTATACACATGTAACTTTTAACTGTTAATTTCTAAAAATAATAATTTGAAAAATAAAATTTTCAACTTTTATGGAAAAATAATTAGTAATAAAAAAACACAAGTTTTCCGATTAAAAAATATTTTGAATTAAAAGCAGATGATATAATTTTTCGAGATACAGTTCTTTAATTAATTAGTGTTAATTGCGATAATTACTTAATGTTGAACAAAGTAATAATATTTTTTAAAGTTTATGGCATAATTAGGGTAAAATCATAATAAAAAAATGTATTCTACAGAACTACATCGTTAAATTGTTTCACAAATATTATGAATGTAATATTTCAACTCGTACTACAAACTTACATTATTTTCGACCATAATGAGTAGTGCGTGCCATTATATGAAATTCAAGAATAAATTAGAGAATGAATTAGGAGGGACTAATGGAAAAAAATTTCGTTATCCGAGCGCAACGTGAGCGATTCGTTGCACGCGATGAGAGCTTATCAGGACGCGCATCGGCTCGCATAAAACCAAACATCCGCAAATCGGAATCGTACTCACGCACGTACGCGAGCACGCATAAAAAGCTTAACGGAGAACGGTATAAAACTAGCGGGAATCCACGATTCTAACCCACTCGCCTTGATTCATGCGGAAAGTCAATGGCTGTTTTGGCCCGATTTACTTTTACGAATTCGATTGTACGACATGAAATGCATTTTCTAAATCACATGTCGATTTTTATGTTTTAATTTAATCCAACTAAATTGACAAGAGAAAAGAGTATCATGTCTTTATTAATGCGCTTTGAAAGGTACTTCATAATTCTTTATGAATAAAATAAATTCTTATATTCTAAAAATGAGATAAATTGATCCAATTTGACAAATATAATTTTATATATGATTTATAAATTCCTTTTTACATTTTATAAGATAATTTTTAATTTTTAACTTTTGCTTGGTTTGCCAAAGATTTCGATGAAATAACTTAACAAAATTTCAGTTGTAGAATTTTTCCAATGATATTTGTTTTAGAGTTTCGTTTCGTCGGATACACGATATTATCCTACTTTATCTTATTTGTTAATAGAAGTCAGACAATGTTTTATGTTTAATTTTTTTAACACGATCATGATATTTTATATTAACTTGTTTTGTTGTCAACAAGCAATTTACCGTAAATTAACTATGAAAACTAAGTGATCTTGTTTATCTGTGTCACTAATAATTTATTTTATTATTGATTTAATAATTTATCATATTTCAATATTTGTTAGGAAATATTTCAATAATCAGAGGCAAGTTTCCGACGGAAATAAATCAAACCTAAATATAGTAATATATCGTTTAGAACATCGTGTTCGTGGACAGAAATAGAGTTCGTTCAAAGATGCGTCGAGAATTTTAATTTGGAGTAGGCAGAGTTTATCTCTGCGCGGGAAACGTGTTGCCCCTCCTTTCTCCTTCGCCCCTTTCTCCGTTGTCCTTTGTACGCCTTCCTAACCACGTTAGTTCTCTATCGTTGTGACGTAATACCGCAAGGTCTTACGGTACCTCCGGCAAACGGGCCCACATTACGTGAGTATCCGTACACGCGACCCGCATATAGCGTAAGTATCTGCGTAGAAGATCCGCTAACCGTTGCTTCTCGCGTATCCTTCTTCGAAGCTCGAGAGGCTCGTTTGAGCCCATTCAGGCACAGCATTAAGAAAAAGCTGAGATAAAGATACAATAACTTTACAAAAATATTTATTTTTGTAAAATTTTATTTTCTACATTACAAACTATGATAATTATTTTAACTTCTACATGTACTTTCTATCAAAAATTACTTACAATACAAAGAATTAATGTATCAAGAGGTAATGGAAGACATTCAATTTTTACACGAGAGAAAGAACGGTTTTAATGAAGTATCTAAAAATTTATAGCTACATACAGATCTGAAAATAATTTTGTTGTACCATCAAAATAAACTGTGAAGGATGTTTCAGCATGATTAATGATGCTGCAAAAAGTTTTGACATTCTAACAACCAGGTTGAGCGTTTCACATAATTATTTTACACTCTAACAAAAAATTATTTTAGATCTGTATCCAGCTAAATTTTTAAACTTTAGCAAAATTATTTTTTCCGTGTATTTCATATGATTTATATTTATAATGCTTGAAAAACGTAAAATTTATCATTTCTTGCAATTTAAAAATATATCAATTTAAGGCACTTAAAAAAAGAATTTTAATATGTAACATCAATAGAAAAAAATAAATGTTTATTCCACGTAATGCACGATTCTGACGAGGTGCACCAGTTCTCCCTGGATCAATGGTCGCGCCGGTCGCGCGGCGAGTTCATCGGCTGCTGTTGTTCGGCGATCGTACCAAGCGCGGCTGTCCGACAGGTGAGCGGCGCTGCACACGTACGCGCCTATACACATGCGAGATACAGTTAGGAGTACCGTTCTGAAAATGCAACGGCTCGCGTCTCGCGCCGGGCCCGATGCGAGCCTCCTCGGGGCCCGGTGGAGAGGGCCCATTTCGCGCGCGCCTTCCCTCCGTTCG
>QKQZ01043799.1:0-30008 GCA_003595255.1 Solenopsis fugax | reverse complement strand
TAATTTCTATCTTGGGCTTGCGAGCGCGCGTGTTTCTCTGTTTCCGTCGGCCGCGAGGTCCCTCGGTATCATTAGAGTCGCCGCATCGGCTGCCGACACGTTAATTAATTGCACTCACCGCCCGTTCAGGCAGTTTTAATTGGTGCCTCGGATCTTGCGCGACGCGTGCACTTGACTCTGCCTTCGCAACGTCGGTCGAGAGAATACTCTCGCGAGTGCGGAGAGAAGGGTCTTTAAACTGGAACGCGATAGCAGTTAAGTTTGCTGGAGAGATACAGATCACTCTAGATGTCAGAAGAGCGTCAAGATGAAATGTTATAGAATTCCTGGATTTAATGCAATTGCATTTAGCATGATATTAGACAACAGAGGCGTAAATTCGCAATAATTTCCCCTTGAACATAATTAACGTTCAACAAGCGATGTCAAAATCTGTAACCCAGTTTCCGACGCTGTGAAACCTGTTTAATTCACGTTGACCAGAGGGCACTAATTAATTTCATGGTGTCAAACTAACATAACTCGTATAAAAAATAAATATTATATTTATTTTAATAGCAATAATTCAAGATTTATAACTGACGATGGATCCAATGTAAAAAAATTTATTATGAAAGCAAAAATAATCGATAATGTATTTTCAAGCGTTTGAAAAAATCTTGTGAAATTGACTACATGAAATTAAAGCTTGTATCGCGGCAGGTTTAAAATCGAAAAATTCTTTATGTGCCATCCGATGCTGGACAAACAGTCAGTATTTATTTGTAAACGCTACACACAAATAATTCATATTATTGTACCAACGATAGACCATTAATATGAGGAGCACGGATAATATTCAAGAAAGCGAGAGCAAGGTAAGAGCGTTCTCTCGCGCTCGGCACGCGACGTTCATTAAAGGCCCTCAGGGTCGGTTGCTGCCGAGCGAGCCCTTTTTTTATCGGAGACCTCGGAACCTGCGGGCCGGTGCGATATCGCGCCTGCCCCTCTCGTCCGAGCCATTATTCGTTGGCGTCTCGTCGGGGGTGGTTAATTTACGTGTCGGCTAATTTACGCCGGCCACTCATCATCATGCGCCGGCTTATTACTACTCTCCTTCTCCTCATTCATCTCCTCTTCCTCTCGCTCCTATCTCATCTCTATATCTCTTTCTCTATCTCACATTCACGCGAATCCCTCGCGATCGCGCCTATGGCGCGGGTGGAAATACTGTCTGACGGTTAAGACAAAGTACGCATGTCCCTCTCTTCATCATCGCTGACTACGCGCTCGTGTACCATGACGATTGCATGCCACATGCGACCAAATTGTCAGTGCTGCCGCGATTTCTCACCTCACAGCACAACACGACTCTGTAAGATAGACATATTTCAAGAGATTGTTAAATCCAAGATGAATGGTCGGAATCGAAATTCGTTCAGACTTCGCACGTGAAGATATATTCTTCTTTACTTTTTCTTAATATTAAGCTACAGCTGATTGGTCATTAACATTAAAACTTTTAACTTTTATATTTTGTAATTTCATAATTTTACATGTATTTTTATTTGTTAATTGCGATTGATTAGTACTCGATAAACAAAAGATTTATTTTAAAAATATCGTACTTCGAAATAATTAAATGCCGAGATAAGCATGAGAAGTGTTATAATATGTTGTATCATATTTATAAAGCACGCCTTACAATTAGTATTTCTCGATTTGGATCTTGTACGCGGGAAGTTCACGCGTATAATAAGAATTATAGCGGAAGCCCATTTACCAGCAACCACATATCCGGTAGTTCATAATTCAACTCTCCGCGAAAATGAGTCACCTCGGACCCTTCGTACATTGGTCGCTCCTTTATTTCGTGTTTCTTTATGTTTTATAATTCTCTCTCGTATGACAACATCTGCATCTTTTCAGATATTGTGACATTCATCTATACAATTTTTTAATTAATCTATTACACAAGCATGGAAATTAAATTTAATATTTCTGGAAGTAGAAAATCCTTAAGCTTCAAAGTTGTGTAATCATTGAAATTATTATAGACACTAATTTTATTTGATAATAAATTTCAAGCAAATTGGAATGCCTGTTATAGCTTTCCTTTAATTTTCCTCTTACTCTATAATTTCTTCCTCTTTCAGCATTATTCTAAATGTATAAATAATGATATAATAAATAATTCTCTCCGGGTAGAAAAAAATCGCGGCTCTCGATTATAGAGTAACGATAACATCAAGAATCGAGATACGGAAACCGCGTGCGACTGAAAAGGAGCAAACACCTTTAGGTCCGACACAGACTGCCGTTTTACGTGATCGCGTGCAAACTGCAGTACGGGACAGAACGGCAAGTAGAAGGGAACGAGGGAGGTCGATGATATTTGCATACGGGAGATCGCGAGTCCGCCGCGAATGTTTACGATATCCGCATAATGAGGGCGTGGGTGTTTCTATTAAGGCATACGGCCTATACCTGCCAGCCAAAGAGACCCGACCTATCCGAGGCTGATCTCTCTCTGTAAACTCACATTCATGCACGTGCGAGCGTGTGTACACGCGCGTATAGCGGCCACAGCCCGGAGGAGACCTTATGCCGTTGACACCGAGAACTTAGAATCTGCTCGTGCATCTGAGTGCATCGCTCCGTGGAACTCTCTTCTAGGTGCCACTCGTTCTTTGGATTCTTCCTTTTCCCCTGCATCTAATCTCGTCGAAACGATTCCTTTTTAACCGAACGAACAAGTACCCACGCACCATGAATAAATGATTGAGCTGCGTTCGACGTCCCGACTTCGAAATCGACGTTGTCGCTCTTAAAGATTTCCCTCGTTCTATAGAATTTATCAGCGTACCCCTAGAATTCTGCATTGTGTGTCGTGTGACGCAACGGAGAGAATACGGATCAGTCAACTGTGTTTTCTCTTATCTGTTTCTAAACGGAATAAAAAAAATAGCTATTTTATATATCAGTCTACAATGTAAATTATCTAAATAATTATAGATTAATTATAAAATGTAACTTTCTAATGAAAAAATTGTAAAAGTTCAACATTAAAATATCGAGTACTGTCGGAAAAAATATTTTCTAGATAAAAATTCTGAGATTCATGAATAATATCTTCGTGAAAAAATTTTCATATTTTTTATGTCCATTGAATGAATCATATCTATCTTCCCTTTCTTTGAGTCCGAGCATTGTAAATGAGCCTCTAGATTTCACGTGCCTGATTTCCATGTAAATTATTGCACGGACAATCGTCGGTTTCGCGCGACGAAGCGTAAAATATGTTCAACGAGCACTGGACGAAGATCCCGAGAGACTACTAGGAGATGTCTCTGTCGTTTCGCGAATGCGATTGCGTGCAGCTACGCGAAACGACAAAACGAGACAGGCCTAAGGAATCGCCCACGCCTTGTACGCTGTCGCCTGCCAGCCTCGAATTAACCCGCAATTACACGATAACGTCCGCCATACGAATGCCGTGGTTGGGACAGACTGTAACAGCCGTTACGACCGCATGCATTTACGCGTGTATACGCGTCGCAGTACAGGGCTGACTTATTATTAATTTTAGATGATCTATTAACTTGCAACATTGAAAAATTATATTTTAAAATCACATTAAAAGTAATTATGAAAAATATTACAACTCTAATGTTAAATTATAAAAGATCATTAACTCATTACTTTATAAAACCAAATTTTAGTGAGTTATTAATATAACATGTAAGAAATTTTATATTAATATATTATATTTCAGAAATGTGTAAAGACAATGTTTTCGATTATTTTTTTTTAAATATTTAAGTCCTCCTTGTCTACATAATATATTTCAGAAATTCCGCGAAAGGTCATCCTCGCAAATCAACCGAAATGCAAATCTCATAAAATGCATTTAGTTTTAATTATATCGTTCTTTCGATCTTTTTCGCGTTTGATCACACACCGCCTATCTTATCGATGATCGCCGCGTTAATGATCGCAATTTACTATACGAAACCATCTTGTGAACGACGTTGCAACTCTCGGTGCGTCAAAAATGTAGAATCGACCGTTGGCTCGTAAACTTTTCCTTCTTATCGCTTTTATCAAATATTATCGTTAAAGCTAAAGTGTAATTACCGCGATAAACGCCAGCTCGCTCATACGTGCGTGGTTAAACTTTGTCAGTTCGATATAATAATTGCATCCCGCGGAAAGTATTACAGTCGTATAGTTATCACGACTTCTATCCCTCTTGTCAAATTCTTCGTGAATTTCCTGCTCGTTATTATTGCATTTTTCCGGCTTAACTAAGAATCTCCGTGACCGCATACTGCGCTACATTTCGGAGCCTGCTGCAGTCCTGCTGCACTGCAGTGCCATGACTCTTTCGATGCGGCATCGAGACAGCTTCGCGCGCATACAACACCGTGCCTTGCATCTGAAGTGTTTCGGATCGAAATACGCTTTAAGAAGAGCATTCCATTTGAGGTGAAATTTATTATCGAGAGATGAAGGTTTTACCATTTTTTTACAGAAGGAGAGAGAACTGCTTTCTAACCTTTATATTATTTTAAAGTTGTATTGTTTATAGGCCATATAATTATTTTTTTGTGCATCTCTATAAATATTATACGATACATTATTTCTATAAAAATTGAGCTTTAAATTCTTTTTGAATTTGTGTGGTTATATAAAATTTATTAGACTCATTTTAATAGAAAAAAACATTAAAAAGTTCTTACGTTTTATAATTTACATTTTCATCATACGTTTTGTTTTTAATTTCGTCGCCAAACGATCATTTCAATTGATGTCAATGTAATCAGGCAGTGATACTTTCCTGTGATTGTTATTACGATATTCGCGGCGTTTAAAAGCACGTTCCCAGAGCAAGTTATATGCATTTTTACGCGCGCGCTCGTAAAGAATCAGAGCTCCTTGATTTTACACGCAGCTGATACAACATTTTTATTATTTTCCACTATGCTCGTATCTTTGCTCTCGCAACCTTGCATTGTGTTCTATTCGCGGATCATTTTATGTAATTCGGTAGCAAGTTGCGCCTTCAATATTTACGGCCTACGGTGCGTACCGTAATGACACGCGATAAATCGCGCGCACTGTTATAAACGATGCTGTTCATATGCGTTGTCAGTCGTATGAGTTCGCGGAACACTTTAGCTTCGTGACGCAAGGGAATCGATTGCGGACAACACGGATAGCGAACAGGAGCAAATGTTAAATTAATTGACTATTTATTTGTCGATCCGAACGTCACACTGTCACCATCGCATTGTCGTCATCGCGGCTGTATACTCTAAATTATCGCAATGTATGCCCACGGGCTCGGCCATTTCAATTCATTTCACGTTCAAATCGTCGTGACAACCTAAGTGTATCTATTCACGCGAAGTTTAATTTGGTAAATTCATAATTTGTACCTTCGTGGCTCGATTGATCGGAACGCAATCTATTTTCGTTCGACAAGCTGTCACTCTTTGCAATAAACAAGTTTAATACGTACAGCAATTTACTGTAAACTTGTATTTTCAAAAATGAAAATTATTCTGTTTTAAAATAATAAGATTCAATTTGAATATTTAGATGCAAGTCAGCATTAATTATTTAAATTAATTTAATTTAATAAAAACGTGATATTCCTCATTCTTATTTAGCTTAGGGCTGGGTTATGTTTGAAAAGTAATCAGCGCGCAGTTTCGTTAAATTTGAATGGGTATATAAAATCACATAAACAAATATAGCACGAAGATCTAGCTACGACTGAAGAAGGCTCTTCTTATTCAATTTGTATTTATACATGAACGGTCTATTATCTCTCTAATTTTAAGATTCAATTTTGCTTCTTCAGAATTTGATTTTTCGAAATATATTTTACATATGCCATTAAAAATATTAAAAAAACCTATCACAAATATATAATAGTTCCTTCTGTATTCTACTTAAANAAAAAAAAAAAAATCATTGAAAATGAGGTCAAATGTTCTGTAATATCCTGTATGCATATGTAAGCTTTTTCAGGTGCGCCGTGCGGCTCTCTTTGGTTTTCGTTGAGAGAGCGCTAGGTCGTTAATGATTACCGGCCAGTTTTACGCTGGCCCGTAAGGCGCCGACATACGCGTCGCGTCTCTGTCTCCTTCTTCTCTCTCGCTTTCGTGTTACGGTGTGGTGTGGCGTGCAAGGTGCAAACCGTAAAAAGCCAACGACGTCGGCCGACGAACGACTGCAAGCAAAGTCGCGCGAGAGTTTAATTACCAGTGCGCCTGTCTCTCTTTCTCTCTCTCTCTCTCTCTCTCTTTCTCCCGGCACTCAGAGAGAGTCTCGGGACCGCGGGACCGACTGACTAACGACTCGACGATCTTCGCGGCCGCGGAGATCCCTTGGCGGATAACGATAATTTCAGGAGCGTATTTTCAGACTGCCTCGTTTGGCTCTCCTCTCTTCGATCGTCGTCGCCGTCTCCCTTCCGCGAACGGCTCGGCTCGGCAATGAGAACAGAGAGAAATAATATCGTCTCGCGGGAATGGGTTGGCTTTCGCGGCGGCATTTAGATATATCTAGAGTCTGTACCTCGGGAAATGAAACGAGGGAGTATCGAACGTTTACGCATCGTAATGGGACGCGCGAGTTTTGCGGTGGCGGCAGCGGCGGTCAGGTGGAGATGCATGCCGTGGAATAAAATGCGAGCGGCGCCGGGAAAACGTGACCGAATGAGAAGCCGGGATAATCGGATTATGCGCCCGTCGAAACGAACTCGCCTTAATGTCGACAGAGCAGCGTGACATCGCGATACGTTTCGGTTGACTGAAAGATCGCCGAGTATGATGAAGAGTTTGATGGACATTCGGAACTATGACAAGTGAATAACGGAAGTATATCGCATTTCTACCTTCTTCAAGCTTCATAAAAACATTATTATTTAACTGTGAACATCATACTTTTTAATATAACCAAAAATTAAAAATGTAATTTAAAAAAATTTAATTTAGCTTAAAGTCTATTAGTAAATTAGAAAAAAATCTACATGTGCTAAAAAAAATAATTTATCTATAATATGGCAAAGAAGCAACTTTTATAAAAATGCGATATCTCTGCGTATATTGAATCATAGTGCATCTACACGTGGCGTAAAAAAGAAATAGTTGAACTAGAAATCTTAGTAAAGAATTAATATGGCGCGAGAATAATATGTAGATAGATATGCATGCTTTTTTCTTCTTCACGTGTATACTGTATCTATGTACAATCCATTAAAATGAAGAATACGGAATTAATGTCTTATTCAATAATGCATGATGCTGAATATCGCCATTCTAGCGTAAACAAGCGGAGTCAGAGGAAACGTTATCATATCGGCAAATTATCCCTAAGGCAGTGTGATTCAGCGAATTCTAGCCCGTCCCCCCTTATAGAGACGAGGGCGATCGATTACACGCCAATCGGATCGACGGATCGTGCTAACTAGATCGTAAGAGTCGAGGACAACGATGCTCTATACCTGCCTATGAGCGCCAAGTCCCGCCTCGCCATCGCGAACGCAAAAACCGCGTCTCAGGCTGACATCTTTTCGTGGAAGTTATCTAATGGAGGCTCTTGGCGACTCCCCGGTGTCCATCGTGACTCTCTCTATATAGCGAAATCTCTATATAGCGAATAAAAATTGCAGTGCGACTTAACGCAATTTTTTTTAGAATTTGATTAGCGATATATAAATAGACGTGTTTTAATCTATCTACATATCGATTATATGTAGAAAATTATAGTGAGATACGTCGTAGAATGTTTTAAAGATCTTTTTTTACTAATTATGTGTCTTTTTGTCGCCGAATTAATTACCTTTTTTTTTACAAAAACCAAAGTATGATGAGCCTACCTCGTTTTCGTCAAAAAGTAGAATCAAAGCCGCCGTCGAACGCAATCTCGCTATACTTTATATGCGTCGCATCGTATATACACAACAAAAAAAGAGGAGACATGCCATGGTGGCGTGTTAGCATCTTCGTCAAGGAAAAAGATGAGCCGACGAGGATCGAGGAAGACGTAGAGAAAGATAAACGATCACGCGCGCGCGCCTCGTTCATCTCGTAAAACTTTAAATCAGTCTAGTTGGCCTGTCAGTCGTGCCGCGAATGCGCACACACTATATCTACGCGGTGCACAAATTGCCACGCATTTAATTACTGTCCAATATCCAGCGGGGGGCCATTAATCACCCTCTCGATAACCCGTAATTTTCCACCAACGATAAAATCTGTCGCGCGACGAACGCTCACTCGAACTAGCGACTTCTTTGCATCGTACAGAGACCGCATCGGGAGAAATGCTCCGTGGAGAGGAGAAAGACGGAGAAAAAGACTTAAACGGTAGACGGAGAAAGGAAAAGAGATAGACAGAGAGAGAGAGGCGGGGGAAAAAAAGAAACAGAATGAGGAAAGTGGCGTGCTTCTGCAACCCGTTCCACGGAAAAGTGTGTGCGTGGCAAACGAGTCCTCTACCGCTCGTAGGCTTGATATACGTTGTCAGTCTCCTAGACGAGCCACCGGTCGGTGCTTCAGATAGGCCTAATGGTTAACGAACGCTCGTTCATCGAGACAGATCGTCGACCTTCGATCGCCGACCGTCTCGATTCCTCTAATTCTTTTTGCGGGCCTCGCCCTCGCGGGAAGATACGCTCGGATGGTCGCAGCTTCACTACCTCGTAGCCTATATAGATACCAACCACCGGCTTCCCTTCGGTAGCCCGTCTGGTTTTTTGGTAGCAGTTCGCCAGAGTCCTACCGCCACCGTGGCGAGCCTGTCTGCCTTAAGGCCGCTCTTCCTTTCCGAAGCGGGAACGCTGGATGGACAGCCAGTAGCGAAAGGCGCGAGTCACATTCACATTTATGGCACACACAACTACGTTTGTTTTTGTATACTTTTTTATGAAGATGACGTTATCGGATTTCTTTTTTCATTATTCCTTATATACTGTATCTTTTTTAAGTCATATCATAATTACATTTTGTTTAATACGAGACATAATCGTTTTAGATAAATGAAAATGATGATTAATGATACATTAAATCATATTAAAAGATATTATATCTACTGCGATTATCGAATGCTCCTTTTAACTACAAATGTTTGGACCGATAATACGATTAAAATACAAAATTTTTATAAAATTCCAAGTTGAAAATTTATTTTGAAAAAAAGTCAAACATAAAGGTAAAGCATTCTAAAAAAGATTTTGTTTAAGAAAGCGTAAACGTTTGTTGTATCTATCAATTTTCAAGAAATAGTAAACGTGAAAGTTTGCGCGCAAATCGTACCCATCACTGCCGTGGCGCAGCGGCCAGTATATGGGCAGATCGTGCGGGAGAGAAAGATCAAGCGCTCCACCCACGCCCACGTCTCAACCTGTTCTGTTTCTCTCGTCGAGCCAGGTTACAGGTGCCTGCCCGAGGGCATTCCTGCTGGAATTCTTCACCGATGATCCTCGCTCCGTTTTCTTGCAAACTCATATCTTCGAATCATCACATGTGTATCAAATCGTAAATAGCAATATCTTTTCTACACTCTCTCGATATAATATTTTGTTTATGTCGAACTGAATGCAGTTTGTGTTTTCCTTTTCACAAGTAAACCTGAGTTTCATTAATATTTAGTTGTACATCCTTACAAAATCAATACTTTTATTCAGGGTGAATTTTATTTTTCATATATCTTAAAATCTTTAAACCGTTATATTTTCCGGACCTTGTATCTAAATTTTCGAATCGAGATAAAATTTCTTAAATATCATACGAAATAAAACCGTTTTTGACCTGCATTTTGTTAGCTTAGGATAATAATTTCATTAAAGGCAAAGAGAAATAAAAAAAAAACGTAATAAAATATCACGGCGGATTTTCTAAAAGGGTATTCTTCAGTTCTGACCGAAGGGAAGGAAGAAAAAATCAAAACGGTGGGAAGGTAGCGACTAAGTACGCCCACACCGTCCTCTTTGGGGGACCTGTTCTCGACATTTATGTTCTGATATCTTTTCACTTCGTTTACGAGTCCCCTTTACGTTTTACGACTGATCATCGAGACCCTTTCTCTCCGCGAATGAAGGCGGAGAAGGGTAGGACAAGTGGCGGCGCCAAGAAGAATAAAAGAATAGCCACTGTGGCGAAGAAGAAAGGACCGAAGTGCCCCGAGCACCATCAAACAAGATTCACTGTGCGGATCTTCTTTAATCGAAGTTATTCTATGAAGTGGATATTTAGATCTATTATCTATTGATTGATGCGGTTTTGTAATCAAACCGCGCAAGTATCAGTCTATGAATAGACTGCATAAATGTAACTTTTGTTAAGAAAACATCTAACCAAACACTTTATTCAAGAGCAACTTCCCGCTATGAACGCGCGTTCTTTTCTGCGACGCCACTACATGTCCTGCAAAAGTGTCATCTAGCTAATAAAAACAATCACTAGCCAATTAATATTCATCCTGTCTCTTTAAGAGAATAGGATAAGAAGACTTTTGCATAAAGCAGTTTTTTGTGCAACAAAGGCGCGACAGCGACAAGTCCTTCTATTCTAGAATCCCGAGAATGCCCCGGTGGTGCAAAGTTGAAGGACGCACGTGGACTAGATTCAGTTGCATTAAGTCACTTAAACGACGTCATTTAAGCGGCTATCGAAGTACGCCTCTCCCTGCCGCGACGGGACTGTGGCCAGGAATTTGCACGTTTCTCCGTGAACGGATTTCTCGGTATTCATCGGAGGTAAGCGGAGCCGGCCGCGAAGATCGGTCTCGAAATGGCGCACTATGCACGTACGCGTCGGTATGTAACAAGCTGGAACCGCTGGAAGACCGTTGGACAATTCTTCGCATCCGCGTCCGCGGTGCGACATACCGCGTTTTTCCAGGAAGCCGAACAAAATCTCTATTCTATGACCGTGACGTGCTATCGAGACCGAAGGCGGACTTGCAATCGAGATTATGTGCGCACACGTGGCGCCAAGATACTGTCACATTGGGTGTTATCGTATGTATTGTATGCAGTATATTTTCAAAAGATACTAATCCGATTTTTCAACTTTTCTTATTCAATGGCGAATTCAGTCAACAAAACAGAAAGATCCTAAGTGTCTTGTTTTAAATTACTTCTCCTCTTAGTTTCACTTGATAAACACCTACAGAAAATTAATTAATCAACTTTTCGACAGAAAATTAATTAATCAATTTTTCGACTTTTCTTATTCAATGGCGAATTCAGTCAACAAAACAGAAAGATCCTATGTGTCTTGTTTTAAATTACTTCTCCTCTTAGTTACTTGATAAACACCTACAGAAAATTAATTAATCATTTTAATCTGATATGTCTTGAAACTCTTAACTCTGCGCGTTGGTTAACGAAGACGGCGCAAAATCCTAAAATTCATGTAATGTATAATTGTTACCGATACGAGACTGGATAACGTCGCATTGCAAATAATTTACACCGTGCTTGATCTTTAGAATTTGTTGGCTTTTATCCGTAAAAGAGCCGGAGATGAGAATAATCGATAATGAGATAAGTACGGTACACATAAAGTGCTGAACAACGAAATTCGCCCACGCTGTAAAATGTCGCGATATTAAATGCCAGTCATCAGTTGTCTGTCCCTTGATGTGCTCGTGCTCGCGATTTAAATTTCAAATATTCAGCGGACACATCTCTCGAGTTACATCGCGCGGTCTTATGACAAAGTGCCGTTGTCACGTCGAACAAGACAAACAGTGTGATCCATAACACACATGTACACACACATTGATTAATTAAGATAAATAATGCAAAAATTCCACGTGTCTCTTCGCACATTCGTTTCGTGGGAATAGAGATCCCGTCGAAAATTCTGTATCCAATCAAGAGAACACACGTATCGTTATTATCTGTCACTTCGTAAATTGTCAAGAATACGAAATTTTTTCTACTTTCGGAAACGCAATAGCGTTTTAAAAGATTCGAATTAGCTAACCCATGACGGATCTCTTCCGTTTCGAATTAATTTTCTTGATAACGATCCTGTTGATCATCAATAAGCGATGATGCCGCCTGTTTACAAAGTGGGCAAGGTTCTTTTATCGAGAACGTTAAAAAAAGTTCCGTTAGCCGCAAAGTGACCGAAACGGGGCAGTATCGCGATAATCGGCACGTGATCGAGCGCGATCTCGTCGAGAGGCGATCGTCTCTCGGCTTTTAATGGCGGCCACGGCGCTAATGACAAATAGTCAGTCGACATCGCGACACAAGAACGCGACGAATATTCTAATCACGTCTCGTTACGACTTAACCTTTTTTTATCATCTCTCCCATTTTCTAGAAGGCCTCCGTTACCTTGATTGCCATTCGTTTTGAGATAAGCCTCGTGCAGTCTACACCTTTTGGTCTTGCACATTAATACCTGTGTTACATACCTATTCTTTTAGGATTGGTAAGATGGTATAATATTATATGCAAACGGTTCAAACTGATATTTCATCGCTTTCGCGAATAATTATATGTTTGAACGTTTTATAAGGATATTTAATTAATCTTCAGCGTTTTTTATTTTTGTGATGTTATTCACGCGTGCGCGCACGTTAACCTATTTACTTTTAACATAAATCGTGTTTAATGATAGTAAGAGACCGATGCATAAGATCGATGTTTTATTTTGTAATATTTATGTATATAACTGTGTCATGTCATGAAACAATTTTTTATTGTAAAATGTGTAATAAATTCTCTTGCTATTCTATTTTAACAGGCAGATATTGAGTTGTATTTTTATATTTCTTGTTAATCTATTAAGTTTTGCGCCAGTAATAGCGAAAATACGTAAACGCTTATAAATTTTGAATTATTTGTTATAATGAATAAAATTATTTCAATGATCGTATTAAACATGATCGTATTAAACATGATTGATCGAATTTTCTGTTGGAATATTATCATTAATCACGTTGCAACTAACATTATCAAAATAATATTATATATTATTATGAAGTCGTTTATTAATATCTACGAATCTAACCTCACCCATATAAATGTCGCCGCGATACGTCAATTACTGTCATTAGCAATTTAGTGTTGTTAACAACAACGTTGCGCCAACAAAATACCACCTAATTCAGTGGCGCTCAAATCTTAAAGTGTAATAACATATAATCGGAAGTTATATCTCGTGAAAATTAATTTGCGTCCGAGTGAAATTATATATCTTGTGAAACTCAAGATCGAACTACATACTTTCAATAATTTCTAACATAAATTGAAAAATAGATCTCGATTGAAGCATGTATAACGTAATATATAGGGTGTTCCAGACACAATGGACACCTCTTTTAAAATGAAGCGAAGTGATTTTTATAAAAAGTAACAAGAATTTTGATAAGTAAATCAAGTGTGTTCTATGAAACGATGATATTTTCAATTTCCAGTTCCGACTGGAAATGGACTATCCAGACCAAAATGTTGAATTTTTTAAATGTAACATGTACTTCTTATTTCAAATTCGAATAAAAAAAATGAGAAACTTTAGTCTTACTTACATTATTCTTGGAAATGCTTCGTAAAAATGCATAAATTTTCTAAACATATTCGAATAACCACATCATCATCATTCGATTGTTTCAGGACGAGGTGGGTGGTAGTACGGTGGTAGCCGAGGGTGTCGTAGGTGGCATAAGGGGCCCAGGCGGCGGGTGCCGCGTATCCTCGATGACGATGGCCGAGAGCGCCGTGGAGGACGCTGCAGCCGCGCCCCCGGGCCCGGCCAAGCCACCACCACCCTCCTGTACGAACAATAACACCCTCGCGGCGACGGCCAACCGCAACCACCGAAACCCACGCAAAAAACGAAGACGACTGGAACAGGTAGTGGACACGTTACAGGCCCATCGCAGTTCACCATCCGAAGGTGAGGTGTTAAAGTTTGAGAGCAGCGGTCCCGTGTCCGAGGAGGAAGATGTCTTTGGCTCGCCCAGGTCGTCGTCCTCGCGATCCGCTGTGGATACCACAGCGGTGATAGGCCAATTGCCATTGAGGTTGAAGGACGCGGAAGCAGTGACGTCAACCGAAGAGGAGCTCAACGAAATAAGTCAACAGTATCACCATCATCCTCACCGACCATATCGCTATTCATATCATCATCATCATCATCATCGACATCGTTATTCGCCTTATCAAAACAACCACCGATTGTCGGCGACAAAGTACTCCGACTGTATGTGCAGCCAGTGTTCACAATCGTTGGCTGCATCGGCAGCGATGATGCTGCCATCAGCGACCTCTCTACAGACACCACTGTCGCGAACCAGTTTCACATACAGCAGTATATGCGGTACATACAGCATATTCGAGCAGTACATGCATACTAAGTACCTGTCGTCATCGTCGTCGAGCGACACCTTCCGCGGACGCAGTCACTCCGACTCAGATGTTGTGCCCAGGTGGGACGAAACGTGGGTGCCGGCCGCGACCACTTCCTTTTCCTCTGTTGTCAACCATCCCCCGCGAAGTAGCTCTCTCGAGAGCGACAGCACAAGTCCTCAAGAATCACCGTTGGATCTCTCCATGAAAAATCTGATGCTACAGTCTGCTGCTGCCGCTTCAGCGGTCTCTACTAGATCACCGTCTCTTCAACTGTTACCGTCCGGCATCGTAACGCGGGGCTCCGTCAGCGTACCCGTAGTCAGGGGCGACGTCGCATCACCCACGACAAAGGAAAGCGTTGCGGTACGGTACAATTTGGAGGTTTTACCCGTCGTTGAAGAAATGGCACCGGGCACAGACGTGGCTTATGTCTGTCCAGAATGCGGACAGATGTTCAGCTTGCATGATCGTTTGGCAAAACACATGGCATCCAGACATCGTCGACAAGGTCTTCATGATGCCTCGGCGAAAGCGTACCTTTGCGACGTGTGTCAGAGGAGTTTTGCGAGGTCAGACATGTTAACTAGGCATATGAGACTGCACACCGGTGTCAAACCCTACACATGTCGGGTTTGCCGACAGGTGTTCAGCAGATCTGATCATCTTAGCACCCACCAACGAACCCATACTGGCGAGAAACCATATAAATGCCCGCAGTGTGCCTATGCAGCCTGCCGCAGGGATATGATCACCAGGCATTTGAAAACCCACAATCGGTGCGCGGACGGTCCTATTCCGAAGACCGAACCTGGTCTACTCTCTGGTGAGGAATGTCCCACTTTTGATCAGAACGTGGCGGCCGCGCCGTCAGCAGTTATCAAGGCTGAATGACAACGATCGATCGGATGACCCTGGCTATACTCTAGCTCCAGATCCCAGCGAGGACATCGCGGCAGGATCGATCGAGGATCCTTAGGAACCTTCGCGGGTCGATCTGGACTCCGCGGAAACATGTTGAGAGAGCGAAATCGTCGCTCGACAACCTCCATGACATTAGCCGAACGTTAGGAAGAAATTGATGCTTGAAGAGATCGCGATCTTGATAGAACAAGAGAATTAGCAAGAAGGAAGATTTGTTGTCGTAATTCGATTTCGCGAGAATTCCGACGGACACTAATAAGAGTCTGTGATCGAGTTTTTGAAATGGTTATTTTGGAAGAGATTGCAGCTAGACGCGTTAATTTCATTCTTTCGCTGCACACTAAAGTCTTTTCTGCAAGAAAATTTACAATATAATTATAGTGATTTAAAGAATTTGTTAATAGGTTTAAACCTAATGATTGTTCCTTCCTTTTTCTTTTTTCATTTATCATATTCTACAAATAAAATATATTAATAGAGTGTGTGTATATAACATTATCTAAAAAGTGACTTTTTTGCTTCAAGATTATTGTAAGTTTTTACGATCCTTTATCATATTTATAAACTTGAAATTATCTTCTCATGCGTTCAGCGAAAGAGTTAAATTCGCACGTCGGAAGCATCATGGAGAGCTGAATGATAAAAATGAACTTCGCTCCCGTGAGTATTATATTGTATTATTTATCAAAAATAAATGACTTTTTGTTTTTTTTTTTTTGCGGATTGCCTAAAAATCATCATCCCTTCATGCGTCACATGCGATCATGCGCATTAACAGTGAACAATGCCGAACAGTATTATCGTAGTTTCTTCAATCTTCGCATCTAATCTTGTTCCCGCGATTTTAGTACTTTCATTCTTCCTAATATTTTATCGTGACACATGATCATAACTACAACTTCGGCTAAGAAACAATCCGAGATCAATCTAATTGCATGCACCAAAGAGGTATATGTCAAAAATAAATTAATTTATCATCGAACTTATTTCTCGTCTCATTTGCAAATTATATATTTTTATATATTCTAGTGATATTTTTAAAATTTAGAAATTTTCTTAAAGTTTAATCTTATTTTTTTAAATCTCAGATTTGATTGTCAACTGTGTCGATTGTTGTTCTCGGAGATTTCTTGAATGTCATGGAAAAAATATAGCACCTAGTCGGTTGCTCTCTTTGTACATCTTTTGCTTTCTCGTTCTCGATGCATAAAACTAAGACACACACACAAGCTGAAAATAAAGCATTCCTGCTCGGTCGCACAAGTGCAGGCCGTGTTGCACGGAGATACATGAAAGCGGTGCTTAAAGCTTAAAGGCTCGGCGTTAGAATCGAATCGTGTTTTTATTGTGCTCATAAAACGACCACGTGTCCAATAATACTGTATGTACATAATCAATTATACCGCGCGTCATTTCTTCGCGA
Organism: Solenopsis fugax; assembly: GCA_003595255.1. Taxonomy (NCBI): domain Eukaryota; kingdom Metazoa; phylum Arthropoda; class Insecta; order Hymenoptera; family Formicidae; genus Solenopsis; species Solenopsis fugax. The sequence goes on along the minus strand of QKQZ01043799.1, from coordinate 13,299 downwards.
AAGACTTTCCTAATCTTTAACATTAACACTGTGAAGAATCTGGAACGTAGCCCGTCAGCGACGCGAACATACGTGCCAAATTTTAGACGAATATTTCGGACATGCAATTTACACACGCATCAACCCCAGTAAACTGCATATCGAGGTCTAATGAGATCCGTAAATTGAATATATTGTTACTTTTGTGTCTTTCTCATTTTGTATTATCAAATTCTTTAGCTAAAAAAATATACTAGAACACAAATTATCGTTCAGAAGTGAATACGGCTTAAAATCATATTAAATTAACAATATCTAAGATATAACAAAAAGACATAGAAAAAATTCATTAGACCTCAGTGTGTGTGAGCAGTTGTAGAGAGAGTTATACTGTTTAGAACATATCTGTCGGTCGAGCGCGATTTGCGGAACAGAGAAAAACTATTGGTGATGAGAAAAAGAATAATGTCAATAATATTGTCAATTTAATCCCGAAAGAAAACAAAATATTAGAACAAAAAATCAATCGACGAGATAATTTCTCTGATTGAAAGTTTATTTTGTCGCCAATATTTTTCTCATGTGTCCATATGTGTAAATAGCGAGTCGCCATTGGTAACCTCGTCGATTCGCCCGAAACCTGCTCAAGTTGTTGTTACTTGAAAACTTGTTAAGATGACTTCCTATAGAGGTCGAAAGAAGCAAAACAGTGATGTAGTTATAAATGTAATCGCGATCATTGTTTTGCGATGGACATTTGTTAGTGCGAACTTGGGAAATCGCCCAGTCGCAAAAATAAGAACAATGTGAAAAAAACAAAAATAAACGTATTCGTACCTGCAGAAAGAGAGTAAGAGAGAGAAAGAGAGAGAGAGAGAGAGAGAAATGATGTTAAAGCATAATAAAGCGTATAGAAATAACGTTAATTAGTGAGTAATATTATTGACACTATTATTGCGTTTTATTATTGTAACTATTACGATTATAGTTATTCGCGCCGCCGCACGCCGGTAGGGAAATAAAATATTTTTTTATATAATGCATTTGAAGTATGTGTGGCTTCGAGTACGTGGATGCGAAGTTCAGTTTGAAAGAAGAAAGTTGTTCTCACCTCGAAATTAATGCTAATTAAGTAATGTCGAACACCGCGAGAGACGATAACATCGACGTCAGTTCTTTACGTTATCGAGAAACGGACGCTCAAATTGACGCGATCGATATAGTCTCTTTGAATTTTTTTTACGTTTTCCTGTAGAAGCTAAGTGTACGCGAGCAGCGGTCGTTGCGACGCAATTAATCGAAACTGGTTGTGGTGCTTAAGCGAAGAAGGGCGAATCCGACAGGTATCTTTGCGCTGTGAATCGACGAAGACAATCTAAAAGTATACTCAAGCCATGATCTCCGTACGGATAAGGTCGCCAAGCCGAGTGAATGGCGGATTGAATATAGAGCTATAGATGATGAAAAATGTACGCCATTATTTTTACGAATATTTTCCCCATATAATTCAAATTTCAAAAATAAAAGCATGTTTAAGAATTGGGTGTGAAAATCAGAAAGAAAATGAAAACAAATATAATAAAATAAATGATCGAAAATAAACAAGATGCTCACTCGTTAAAATGCAATTAAATGAAATTTCATCTCGCTGTTCGCTCGGTCCCGCGAATAAGTTCGTCTCTCGTTTCGGAAACGTCAATTCCACATAGTTTTACGATAGTCATATGGTGACTCGTTGAGCAGCACGCGCCGACATAATACTCGAGCTTACTCGATCGTTTCGTCCTCCTTACCCTATCCGTATGTATATTTGTGTACTTCCCCGATGTGTCTCCTATTCCTCGTTGAAAAAAAAAAAGGTAAAAGTATCAGCGCGCGCTGATACACGCGCGCGGCACGCAATGCATAGATACGTATCTCTGTATTTTTGTATATCGAGATTTTTTCTAATTACCTATTTACCGGTTAAGCGTTTTCAGAGGATGAGTAAGTAGCTATTAAGGAGAAAGTATTGTCGCTCTCTGCTTGCCATTTTACTTGCCCCCTTGATCGAACGATTGCTTGGAAAGCGGTGTTTATCGTGCGGTGCGACGCGCGAGGGAGGATCGTCGAATCGGAGGACACTCATTTTGTTCTTTAATCGATAATAGTCGAAATACTTATCGCGCGGCAATGCGACTGGCTACCGTTCTAAAATCAAACGTAATTTTTGTTAATTGCTTGGTTTTAAAGCAAGTAAACTAATTCATGATGAAAGTGAATTGCTTAATATGCTTCTAGGATTATGAACGGAAGAATGTATAACGTTGCAATATGCAATGTATGATTAATTTTGAAGTGCCATTCAGTCTTCGACGCATCGCAAATATGTTCTTTTTTGTTTTAATTTATTTTTTTTATCTTTTCGGTATAATTATCGAAACAAGAATATCGAGACCTCTTACTTGACATTATCCCTCGCACCAATTCAGCCTTAAACTGACAGAATCTCTTGCGTAATAAGTCTGTAATAATTTAAGTAAGAAAAGACGTGAGAAAGGAACAAACACGTTCGACGCGTCTTCGGGCAGTTAAGCGATCGCCGTGCCAGACCTGTTCTTGTAATTATTAACAAGTATAGCCATTCGTATGATTATTATTATTTCTATTATTAATATTATTAATTATTATTATTAATATTATTATTATCTCTAGTTACGTTGTTAAGTGATTAATCATGTTTAATGCTTCTATTATTTATTTTGTTATCCCATTCATGAGTCAAGCTTTCTGTTCTCCTTTCCTATCGATTCTTTCCTCACTATTTCCCTTATTCTTTTCTTTATCACTGTCTTATTAATTTTCTGTTTTTTACTTATCTTCATTTTATTCATTTATCCTTTACTGTCACTCCATCACCGAATCGGAAGAAGGGAGAGAGAAAATTCAACTTGCACAAAAAAAATTTGTCGTAATTTTTGTGACTAATATTTATCACGTTTCCAACATGAATAAGATGAAAACTAATATTTTGAATCTCAAACTCATTTCCCTTTTTTCCGATTTACATGGCACAAAAAAGCTTGTCTTCGAAGAGATTTTGATCTCCAATTCCCAAAACAAAAGCATATCTTTTGTAATGATGAAATACTGATGAAAATTTGTGTAAATGATTGATGATGATTGTGTACGTTAATTTATAAATTATGTTGTGTTTACGATTCGTGCCAGAATGGAAAAAATATAATTTTTCAACGAATTATCTCCGTACTTCGTCATTTTCACCCATATGTTTCCCATTATATTTTGTTATTCCAACCATTTTTCTTTCGTTAAAAATGAGTGACTATTTTAATATAAATCATTTAATTTTAAGTAACTGAACTGTGTGATATATTTATTGAAAGATATTTTAGCAACTAGTATAATGATTTCAATTTGGACAGAAGATTAAAGACTTGAAATAGACTTAATTTGCTTTTATTTATAATTTAAAGCGATTAAATTTTTTAAAATAATTTCTAAATGCTAATTTAATAATTATGTCGGAAAGTATGTGGTGCCTTGCAACGTTCGAGAACTCGTATTTAGAATTATATAAATAAATAAATCAATATAAAGAGATGCGAATCTGTCGTATCATTTTAAGGCTGAAACAGAAATAATTACGTAGAAAGGATTCGAGTGAATTATTTTTTCATGCGATTTTTGGATAAGAGAGAATTAACTTTCCGATATACACGTGATTAAGAATTCGTAATCTGTATCTATATACCGGCAGTCAGTGTTGTGCAAGACAATCGCGATTATTAGCTAAATGAGAAAATGTATCAAATATATAGAAATATATATGTAACTAGCATTGTTGCTATTTAGATTATATGATTTTGTCACATATCTTATACAAAGCAATTTTTAAAAATTTTTGATCAAGGGATAAAACTATTTCTAATTATATCGCAAAATATTTTAACGAAAAATTCTTAATTGATGAATAATTGAGAGCGAAAAAGAAAGAGAGAGAGAGAGAGAGAGAGAATTGCATTTATTTGTATAATGCACAACACTACTTGCGACATTTATTGCAGTACTGTAAATATTTCAAGGCCTTTAACAACAAGGGCATACATTCGTTTTATCACGATGTCATCTTTGTATCCTTTTCTACTGCCACGAATTTATAATCCGCATATCTGTACATCGAAATGAGGACAAGAACCTGTATGTTGCTGCACTTCTATGATGGAAATATATATATACACGTTACTTGTTTCTTACTAAAGGACCTCCATAATATTACGCTGTACGTTCATTTTAAACCTATCATGACAAAATTAGTTTTTTCTTATCATTTTAATCTGATTAAATAAAAAAGGACAATTCTTTTCTATAAATCTCAATTCAAATTTAAATTATGAGATTATATTATATATAATAAAAAAAATTAAACAGTATGTTTGAACAAAGTTAATATCATGTATAAATAACTCTAAATTTCTTAATATATATTTATTGATAGCCAAAAATATCCATGTGTCACGGATTATACAAACGCTTCGCTGAAGATATAGCACGAAAAAGGGAAGTAAATACGTCAAGCGACACTGATAACCCGACCTGACCCAACTGCTAACAAATTCGCAAATAGTCGATATGCATGCTTTTTCCGCGTCGTAGACATAAAACAGCAAAATTGGTCATATATTTTTTCACATTTGAAATTTTTATGGAAATTTATTCACATCGAACTCACGTGTATACTAATCCAGAATTGGATTTAAAATATGTTAAATTATTTAAAGAATGATTATGGTGAAATTGTTAGTTCCTTTCGATGCCTTTTGACGTAGTCCAAAAATAAAAGCGAGAAAAGTAATAAAGTAACTAGATTAACATTTGTTAAAAATATTTTCTATATCTATTATATGAAAAAGCAGATTTTGCAAATTCTAATCCAGTTAATAATGACTGATTTTTTTTCTATAACCACACACAAGATTTAATTTCAAGATTTTAAAATTCATTCACATCACATCACAATCAGTCATATGATGAACTAATTAATTGATACAAAGGAATAAATCGACAGCCTAACGCAGCATCCAAAATGCACCGAAAATCGTGTTAAGTCTCTATCCGGAGAATGCATATTGATGATCGGTTTGATGTTTACGTCATGAGCCTGAACACATGAGAATTTCAGCTAGATATACATCTTATTATACGCGCATTATGCGTTCGCTGGACGTACATCGTAGCCGTATCCTTTTCGGTGCGGTCGATATCCCGGATAAGCGGTAATGGAATAATCGACGTTTCGTGTAAGGGATATTCGGATAATCGGCTTGCCGATGCACTATCTCCATAACAATATCCGCTGACATAATTTTTCAAATACACAAGCTCGCCGTACTAGCTGTGGCGAGCGTGCCGTAATGGATAGTTGCGGTGCGGACGAAAATGCATCAATAATTAAATCAATCCGTTTTCGGATCTTTAAGCATTCGGATCACACCGAAATTCCAATCGTTCTCTCTGTCTCGAATGCGAATATCAGCCCTGTAGACCGGAATAGTAGTTCGGACCATTTGCTATGCGCTTGAAGACTAATTAATACGATACTATTAGGTGATTAACGGTTCGACGCATTTGTTTATCGTCTCGCTTTTACTTTGCACACATATACCATACTGTGCTTATTTTAGATATTTTACTTCTAAAGTATTTGCATAGATTGTATAGAAATAATATATTGTTATTAGGTTAATATATGTTTTATTATCCTATATATATTTTTTTTTAATATATTGGATAAATATATTTATTTTTTTAAATAATAATATTATTACAAAAAGAGATTGCAGGATAAAATATGTATGCATTTTGCTACCAAAATTATATCCATTATCGTACCACGTATTTTTAAATTATAATTAAAATATAACAATCCGCTGATATATATAAACGAGTTCTTTATTTTTGCATCTTTTGTATCATTCTCAGAGGTAACTCTCACCGTCTCGTTATCTTCATACGAGAACGTGATAATGCTATGATACTCTGAGGGATACCAAGTAACGTACACAGCCTTGAAAAAGCGCCGACGAAGCAAATCGTGCTTCTTTCGCCCACTCTATTTCGTTATAGTTGCATTCCACAAGTATTAGCCATCAATCTTATTTTTGCACGTTTCATATAATGTCTTTTATATTTTACGTAGAAATACGGTTAAATGCTTACAAATTCTATCCTTGTGAGCGATTAATATCTAAATCGATTTGTAAATTTTTTCTTTCATCCATTCGTACATTGTCAATTGCAAAAAACTTTTTATTTTTTTTCATCTATATATTTACTATTTCTCATTCATTTAAATAGTAATTAATAACGTACAGTGTTTTAATTTTAAATAAATATTTTATTATTTTCTCTTCATCTCTTTTTACTTTTTTCTATCTAGAGCTTCGAAGAAATCGGGACAGTATTAATTCGAAACATCGCGACGCGAAATCCAGTTATGAAAGAAAATCAGAAAAATATCGAATTGGCAGCAATCTTTTTTGTAACGATTTATGGATCTCTTCCCACCGTCATCGTCGCGACGGCGACGCGTCGGCACTGCCTTTCCTTTCCGCGAACAGCCACGCCGTTCGTCGCGATGTGGCGTGGCACCGCATGACGCGATTCCCGTGTCCATTTTCTCGCTTTTTCAACACATATAGGCGCGCAATCGCCAATGCGAACATAAATTATTGCGGACGATGGTCGGAAAACAGTTCCGAGGCATAGACAAAAAAAGCTCGCACGATCCATTAGAAATTATAAGTGCCGCATCGCGCGCCACGCCGTTCGCCGATCGGTTCTCCGTCGACTCCCACTGATCTTTTTTCTCATTATACTTCTTTCTCTCCCGGCCCCTTTTTCCTCCTCTACCTCCGTCAATTCTACGTAGCGAACCGGCCGCGATCGTACTTGTCACCGCTCCCCGTTCCACCCACGCCGCCGCCATGCTCGGCTTTCTACGGTTCTCGGACCGGTCCCATTTTTTTGCCGCGACAGCTTCCTTTACCTTCTCCCCCTTCACCCGCTTCTGAGGAAGTTCTCCGCTGTCCTTTTCCTGATCTATATGTTCGTGTTTGCCGTCTGTTCTCATCTCCGCTCATTCGCCGCCACTCCTCTCTCCCTCTTTCTATCTCTCTTAATCTTTTACGTAGCAGAACGACTTGTCTATTTCACGTCTCACGGAAAAATATCGATCGTTCGCCGAGATACTGCCCGGATTGAAATTAGTTGTCGTCGTTGCCGCGAATTGGCACCGTCATTCGATCGTTATACTTGGTAATAATAACTATCGTTACAACCTACTCACTCTTGCCGAATGTTATTAAGACCGGAAATAATTTCATTGGATTGCATGTGTCCAGAATTATCTCACAAGTTTTCTTGAGCACCTAGGATTCAATTTTAATTCAATAATATTGTAAAAAACACAACTTCTTAATAATTTGTTGAGAAAAATTAGTGAAAGGATAAAGCTATTCACTATATTGCATTATATTACGTTCAACGCTGAGATAATAATCGATCGATTAAGGATCAATATCCTTGCGCGTAGGCAAAGGAAACGCATAATCGTCATTGATGATGGGTGCGAAGCATTCGCCGAGTGGCTCGATTGCTTTGATTCATGAGAGCACTCGCAGCACAACGCTAATTGAAACATATACAGGCGTCGAACCGTTACAATTATCGGCGCTTGCAGCGGTAACATTTAATTTCTAGTAATGAACGCCAAGCCGGTGCAAATCCGCAGATTCACGCGGATCGTGCGAGCGCGAAGATTAACGAGCGAGATGTGCTCATAAATTACAGCTGCGAGCGGACGATGAGACACGGTGCGACGAACTTTGCCGAAGACGCCAACCATTGCCAAGCAGTCGCTTAATATGCATGACGTTTAGAGAAAAAAAAGCTAAGTCAAGAATTTTTTAAAGCGACAGATTGAAACGTATCAAAATTACATATCACTTATTATGCTTACACATCATAATGTACTTTTTAGATTTTTCGTATCGTTTAACTAATACGTATCTTTCAACTTTTTATTATTTAATAATATTAATTATTTTATTAACTTTAATAGTTTGATAAATATAATTTACTATTTTTCTATATGTCTCTTGAAACGTGTATGTATATGTGTTTTGCATTTGACGCTTTTATTGAAACGGTACCGCCTGATGTTTGTATTTTCTTATTTGTTTCAATGCGTAACAAGATATAATATCTAAATATTTTTTTAGTCGTGATTACTTCCGATAACTCGCAATCCTTAATTATAATCTTTATAACTTTTTCAACCTAGATTCCTCGTGTCATTAAAGGCGCTACTTTACATTATTGTGGACACTTTCATAAAACAAAAACTAGACAGACTGCAAATTAAGAAACATGTGAGTCGTTCATGCAGTATTATACAGTACAGATACGGATCGTCGGAATCGAACGCCGATCGAGATCACGCGTTTGTCCAACAACATGGCATTAGAGATCGCGACAAAAACCAGTTTACGAAGAGAGGCTGGAGACCGGAAACCAACAATAGACAAGTTCGAGCGTGAAAGAGGATGCGGGAGAAAGATGTGGCGCGTTTGCGCGAGCTGGCGAGAAACACGCGCGAGTGCAGAGGGAAGCGCATCAACGCGTGTGCGCAACTTTTCTTGCAACAACGACCTCGAGGCATCCGGTCTCTCGCACGCATGTTGAACACTTCTCCATCGATTAGATCCTTGCGGCGTCTTATGGAGAAACTCCACAGAATGTCGAAGACTTTGAACCGTTTGATAACCACGCATCGATCTGTATAATGACATCTATATTGTGCAGCATGATCCATGCCTTGAAGCGGTGACTTTATTAAGTTTCTAAGTTTAAGCGATGTCTTTGCATGCAATCGACTTGATTTTTTCAATTTAAAATTTTTATTTCTCTATTTCATCAAAATAAAAAGAAATTAATTAAAATGTCTCTTTCGGTATTTAAATTAAACGTTAATATAATTAAGAAGCTGTATATATATATATATATATATATATATGTACTTTTCTCCTTAATTACGTTAATTCCGCTTATCGTTAAATAAACTGTTTGCTCACAGATAGTAAATTATGTCATTTCATGTGTCATCAGGTGACATGGCAATTCTGCAAAGTGACACGACGTCGGGGAAGATCGCGCGTCGCGATATCGTAATCGATTAATAGCCATCGCGAAGCCAAATTTACCGCGTCCAGCACCGCGTCCGTTAAATAAACGATCCTATCGGCAGGTGCTGCGTGCAATGCGAGGAGAAATATGCGCCGCCGCGTGACGTACCGAAAAAAGAAAAACGAAGGAAAACCACCTCCGCCGGCACGATATGACGGTGCAGGAACGCCGGAACGTTTTACGCGTAGGCGGTCGCGATAGTATCGGATCGGTGGTACTTACGCCCAGATATATCTCCGTACACGTGTGTATACGTACGTACGAGCTCTATCTCTATTACCCGACTAATTTCGCACGGCACGGCAAGGCACAGCACGTCACGCCACGCGAACGCGATCGGCTTCGGATATGAAGTCTCCGGGCTACGGGACGAGCCGTGCTTACAAAATGTTCGCGCCTCGAGAAAACGAGGTAGCCGTGAAGCGAGAAACGAGTTTCCGGCGTTAAAAAATATTAATTGTAAAGGAGAGTTAAATGTTCGATAACTTTGGAATCGTGCGCGACAAATGCGATCACGAGCGTGCCAATTTATGTTCGTATCTTCTTATGAGCCAATTATCTATAGGATGAAATCATTTCGAGCAGTATTCTCTCCGCAAGAATTTTCTTACAGTCTCTCATTTCCTATTCCAGATTGGCTATATCTCGATTATGTCTTTATCAAAACTGTTCTAATCTCGTTACGAATCATTTTAAACAGGTCCAGTCGAACTATCTTTTAAATTCCGCAATTATAGTATATTTTATTGTCAATATATTCTTTTTCCTTTATTTTTAGACTAATAAATTTAACGTTAATCTTTTTAAATATTATATTCTACATATTCCCCTCTTTTTATTGATTGTAATAAATTTCGTTTTACTTTATAACAATGTTGCGATATTTTTTGGATTCTTCCAAAAACATATCAAGAAATTTTCACATATAAATTTTTAATAGCTTCATAAAATTTTGAAAAGAAATTCAGTGAAAGCATTTTTCTTCATTTCAATTCATGTCTTTCCTTTATTATTTTTATGCTTTGACACATTTTGTCTTATTCATCCATTCATTACCCATTTGCTGACAAAAAATAAATTAGTTTATATTTTTAAATATTTGTATAATGGTATCTTTCTCTCCGCTTCCTCTCTATACAGCTTCTCGTAATCGGCGGTATTACGGAACATCGAGTTCGATACAGGTCCATCGGATAAAAGCATAACGAATCGCGACAGTGGATAATCCACCTTCGTCGTCGCGTTTTTGCGTTACTTTTGTTGCGTTTACGCTCATACCGCCGTTTAAAGTCAGGAAGGCGAATGCGAGACTCGGGGAGTACCTGAGAGGAAAGTCCCGAAGATCGCGCAAGGCTCGCGGCGCGATAATGCGCTTATTCATAGCGAATAATCCGCTTAATATGCCGCGACACTCAGTTATTAACACGCGCGCGCCGGTCAATTAGCACGGTTTTTCGACCTACGCCTGAGATTAAAGTGCCCGGGATTAGTATCGGTAATTATACTGTATCGGGCATTAATTATTCCTCGTCTTACCGTTCGCGCGATCTGTGCGTTATAATTCTTCGGGAATAGAGAGACGCAATTAAGCGGGCGGATGCTGCAGTCTAAGCTGCAAAAATACGTTGCATCTGGTTGAAGATCTTGTAGCGATTCGTTCAGTTTAATATGAAAATTATTATTTTATTTGAGATTATTGCGTTTTATTAAGATATGCGCTCTAAGTCTTCGAGATGATAATAGATTATTGTATAAATTCATGATTGAAACATCAACGTGAGAGTAAGAACAAAAAATAAATATAACGTTTTTTGACGAAAGCAAAATGTGAATATTGAAGAAAGTGTGCTATAAATCGTCAAGTAGCAACAATATATAATCAACACTTACTCGATAATACTTAGATATTAACATATGAATATCGTATAGAGTAATAGCGATATATTTCTCGCATAGAAAATTATATCTGATGATAACGCAGCAAGTAACATTTGACGCGATTGCTATTAAATGCGATGTCGTATTTCTCTACCGCGATTACGGCTGATTAAATCGTATCAAAGTATCTACCGCTTGGCGTCGTCGTGGCGAAATTAATGCTATCACATAATCATTATTTCTCGTAATGACTTTTTACCGAATCGCAGCCGGTGTCATGCAGAGCAAACGGCACACAACTACGCTTGCGAGGGGTAAGTCAGCGGGACGTCTCGAAGAGCACACACATCAACGAGTACGGATATATTGCTCTTTTATATCGTTTCGCGATTCGCGCGATCGTCGACCAGCGCGTGAGACATTTATCCGACGTAATGGGCGCGATCGAACGCGATCGAGCCGATCGAGAATTACGGCGGCACGGGGAGAGCTATCAGCTCCGGTGGTGCGGCGTCGATCCCGAACGCGAGCGAGAAATTGTTAGTCGACGGGATCGTAATTATCCCTCACAGTCATTAGTCGGAAATATATCAGCCGGGTGACACGCGAAAACGCTCACTGACGTCTACCGACCGACCGACCGACCGACGGACGGACGGACGGAGAAGGGCACAGGAGATACCGATCTCGGGATATCGGATGCACCTTTCCTCGTGTGCACCGCGTGGTGCTGCCGCAGGTGAGTCGTGGCCGGTCCGGCAATCGGCACTCTTCAACGTGGAAATACTTATTTGCTGGCGTGGGCTTTAATCACCCTCCTTGCAGTTGGCTACCATTGGAAACGAGAACATTATTCCGATAGATATATATGCCCGTATTACAGTAACTAGCCATCATGCCGCGCTGTAAATGTGCCTTAATAGTAACGACGTTAAAGGAAAAACAATAAAAAGCATCCACGTGAATTATGAATCCAAGTGTACTCCCTTCTTGAACAGTTTTCACATTCTTGAGACCATTTTATTTAAACTCCAAACCAAAATCTATTTAAAATGAAATAAAAAATAACTTTCTGTATATTACTGTTTAATTTACTAATGTCTGAACATTTTTTACTGAAGAAACATCAACGTAATTAATTAAGACAACAATTTTCGTAATTCTGCAATTCATACATGTATGTAGACATAAAAAAACAAATTTAAAATAAATTATTATTATACCACATTATACATTTCTGAATTTACTTGATTTATTAATCGCAAATAAGAAAAAGTTAAGATGTAATTACAAATATTTTAAATAATCAGATAAGTATATTTCAATTAATATTCTATATATTAAAGTACTAAAATATTGATATATTTTTGTCATATCCTATTATACATATGAAGAGTAAATACATTGAAGTCTGAAGAATTCTAAAAAAAATCACAATATCAAAATGCACAAATAAATTTTATATTTTATTCTGTGCATTTAATTAAATTATCACATTATCACACGATCAAAAAAGAGAATACATTTTCATGAATCTTTTGTCGATTTGAATAGAGCGTGGGCGTAAGGGCGTTTATCGACTGTTACTGTCACACGATTGAGCACAGGCCAGCCCGACTGATCCTTTAAGATTCGATTACGTCTTTAAAAGTCGTCTCGATTGCCGTTCATCTCATCTTGCGAGACCACACAGAGTGATACCAAATCGGGTGGGCTTAATTAATCGGTGTTAATTCTTTCCGACTCCTCACCGGAGAGTTTTGCCGATCGTCGCCCGATCGAAGACACTCTTCGAAAACGTCACGGGCAAGGAAGAGAAGATACGAAACTCGACGAAAGATTGGCCCGGTTCACGAGATCTTCACGAGAGATGAAGAAAGATAGAGAAAAGAGGAGACGTAAGACACGAAAGAGAAGAGGCCCCGCAGGCCGACGAAGAAGGAGAGGAGGGCAAGGGAGAACCGTAAATTTCCGTTATGGGACTCCTCGTAAAGCCGGCTCCGGTCGGCGCGATAAAAAGGCCAGTCCGCAGGTTGCTGCTCCCGAGGATGACTCCTTCCTCTTGCCCTCCTCCTGCCCCACGCCCCCTCTCTCTTTATACCTTCCTTTTGGGCAAGAACGGCCGGGAAAACTGTGTGAGGAGAGACGGCGGCTGTCGTCTCCTACAAAGGTGTCCCTTAAAATTCGCGAGACACT
>QKQZ01043780.1:266-15046 GCA_003595255.1 Solenopsis fugax | reverse complement strand
GGACTCAGGAAACGCAAAAGAAAAAAAACTGCAACGAATAGCCCTGGTCTCCCCTATTTAGTAACTGTCACTATAAAATTCATTTGATCACTATTCAATTAAACTTTGGTTGATTTTACCAAACTTTTCTCTCAGTGTACGTATCAACATATTATAAATGTTAATTTTACTGAAAAAATGTTTCCACATTTCGTTTCCTTTTGTCGAAGTGTTACATGTTTTTTTTGTTAATTTTTCACATAATATTTATGTTACTTTCTAACATATTCATCTTGTGTTAAATTAACACAAAAATTTGAGTGGATCGTTTGAGATATAATACGATATATGTTAAATATAACACAAATTTTCTTACTGTGTATTTTTCAATTCTCTTTAGTTTACTTCAATAGAAGTAAATTAAAGATTTTTGTATTTTTCAGTTATCAGATAGAAATCATCCACGTTTCCACGAGTTAAAAAATCACAATTTCGATAGATAATGGGAGGAGAATTCCACACTTCCGCAAAATTCTCATTGCTTCTAGGGAAGTAGTTAGCTCGTTTTAATAGTTAGATCGTAATGTGCGACGGTGTATACGACGCGACACTCGCATTTCTTTGCAATCGCACGTTTCCCCGAGGACGTAGACATGAAAGCCTGGGATGCCGCTGTTTGTCGAGCGCATCGCCGCGCGGCAAACGGCCGCCGCGCCGCATCGCGAAAGTGCATTACGCCGCGCGTCTAGAATACGCGATACCTTTTCGCACAGGCACCGGTGGCTCGTACGTGGGCATACAACCGGCCAATACGTACCGTATCGTACGTGCATGCCGCGCACGCAGCGAATACGCGGAGCAAATTCGTGCCGTAAGTAAAGCACGGGTCGCTACACGGTCGGGGGGGCCATAATCGTTACGAGAACTTGCGACAAGATCTGCCGGAATTCTCCGCTACGCGTACATTTAATGCAGCACGCGGAAATAAACCGCGGAGGATCGGTCATCGTCCCAAGACCCCACTCACGTATATGCATGAATGAGCGTAAGTGCGTCGCAAGCTTCGCTGTTGGGAGAAAAAAATGAGTTCGAAGATAGAGGTCGGTGGAAGAAAAAAACGCAAACGCATCGGGGGACCCTATTTCATCAGCAGCCAGTTTCCAGTCTCACCTTCGGGAACGCGAACGAATGATTTTTTTTTTTTTTTACCGTGCCTTTACGAGACTTCTCCTTTCCAGACCAGAGACTCGATTGGCGATCGAACACGCCTTTTATGTGCGCGAAGCGCGGCAACGCCAACGAATGCAAAGTGCTTTCGTTTCTATCGCGTCTCAATTCCCGATGCCCATGGATGGCGCGAGCAATAAAAATATGCCAATACAAAGAGAGAAAAAACAATGCGATGCGGAGAATGGCCAAGTATATTGGAAACGAAGGCAGTCGCCAATACAACCGCGAACATATATATCGCTGAATTCGTAAATTATTATCGATTTAATCTCTACAATTTATCATATTTAATATCGAGGAAATATCTTCTTGCCTATATCTCTTGCCAATATCTCAAAAATTTATTAATTTCGTATATTAAAAACGGCTTGTTTTATTTTCTCTTTGTAAGGCAATATTGCAGACAAGTTATGTGTCCAATATTATAACGTATTTAGCTCATATAACGCTTTTTAATTGGTCACTCAAATTCTCAAAAAATAACATTTTATCGTGAAAGAGATTAATGCAGTTTGCCGAAATTAAAATCAATTTTCCCTGCAGCTAAATTTCGAAGGAAAACCATCACTTGTTATAACTTTTCGATTTTAATACAGAATAAAAAATTTAATATAGAATAAAAAAGTGAGTTATAAGTAAAAAGTTTATTTGTAATAACTTGAAAAATAAAGTTTTTTTTTACTCTCTGCTTGAATCTTGAAATTTAATTACGGAGAAATATAAATTTCTCGTAAATAAATTGTCAAATATCATATAAAGAATTTTTTTCTTTATATGATATTTGCAAATAATGAGTAGTTCAAATGACTGATTCGCGTTTAATAATCATAGTAAAAATGCATTTTTCTTTATCGAATAAATTATATGTTTTAATAAGAATTCAGTTTTCACTTCGGAACTACTGCATTTCCTTCTCGGAAATGCAGTTAATGTTTGATGCAGTGAGAGAAAACGAAATAGTTTTGGCAATTATAAATTATACTGTCACTAGTTTTACGAAGTAATAAGTGCCAAAGTAGTACTAAATACTAAAAAAAATGTAGTTTATGTGCACTATTAATTGATAATAGAATAGCAATTTAACTACATTAAACAATAATAGAGATGCATGCATATAAAACAATTACATTTTTTTTAGTTAAGACAACTATTTTTTTAATGAGGCACAATGTCATAATAATTAATTACTTATTTACTACAACGCACTTTGGCATCATTAATGTATTTTTCGTTGAGACTATTTTGTGTAGATATATAGGATGGTAAGGCTGATTAAGTATTCACATATGATCAAAATAATTATGATAATAATAATCCTAAGTGCTAAGAGAAAAGAACGAAGGATTCCCGATTTGAATCTCAGTAGGCTCAATTTTTTCATCGTCTACAGTTATGTTACTATTTTCTGTAATTATTTAACGAATGGTAATATTATATTTTTTAGTTCATATTACTTATTCATTGCTCTTACTTTGTAATATATAGTTGAGGTATTATTTGTGCTCAAATTTGTAGTTGTTGATACTTTTTTCTCTGAGTGTGGAGACGAGACCTTTTACAGATTTTTTCGGCAATCTTTTCGGTGTTTTTAAAAACATATAAAATATGACAAATGAATCGTTTTAATACATGTATATTTAATTACTTTTCCCTTTCCAACACTTTTTGGAGATATATAACTAAAAATATCAAGTATGGCACAGTACCACAGTAGCACGTCGATAATATCATACATTTCGATATTGTAATTTCGTGACGAATGGCTTAATCACTGAGTGAACGCATTATCGTCGCTATCACAACAAGAGAGGAATATAAATTTTACGTTATGCGAACGGGCGCAAAATGTGTGCAATAAAATTTCGTTACAGTGCATCACGTCACGGACTAAAACTGTCCAAACAAAATTAATATTTGACGCAATAAGCGAAGCGTAATGTGTATTTTGAAGTAATGTGAAGCGAATTGTAATCGTGCCATGTCGTTATGTCTCATATCGAGCGACGGAGAGCCGCCGTCGATTCGTTGATATTGAAATAAACTCCGCGTAGCGTAAACGATTTTTTAATATCCCGTGCGTCGACGTATATGTGCGCGATTCCCGGTTCGCCGGCAATCGATTTTACGACGCGCTGAATGGATTTTAAAATTGTTTATCAAAGCGGCCGAATGCACAAACGCTATGCAGAAATTAAAATCCGCGATTTTAAAAAGCGATGCGATTAATGACTTCCTTCCTCCCTCCCTCCCTCTCTCTCTCTCTCTCTCTCTCTCTCTCTCTCTCTCCCTCTCTCACTGGTATTGCGTATATAAGTAAAATACATTTTCTTGGTGAGACAGAAACATCATGAATGATTAAGTGTATATAATTTAAAGTACGGAGCAAATGCAGGTATGAACTTGCAAAATAATAAATTTTTTAAAGACCTCTAGATTTACTGGCGTAATTTTTGCGCTATTCTCCCAGTAAATTATAAGTTAGATAAGCTGGATATAGAATAATTTCAGTATATACGCAGCAAAAGTCAGAAAAAAATAATAGGAATGGAGACGACTTGCTTGCAACCGCTCTGTTATATTAGTATTGTGTTGAAATTTCAGTTTTTTAGTCTTAATATTAACGAAATCATGAGTTGAATCAATTTGTCAATGTTATAAGTGGCGCAGCGATGTATTACAATTTACGTAAAATGATTACCCTGTCTGTAAAAAGTGTAAAAGATTAAGTGATTATTTCATGATACATAAGTGTAGAGATATAATGAAAGTTGGAGTAAACGAAAATATAAGTACTCAGCTCTCGTATTCTTTGCTCAATTTCATTGTCTCACTCATAAGCGGCCATAAATTCCACCACTTTTGAATTACGACAAAAATGCAAGGGTTTTTTAAAGTTTTTTTTTCCAAATATAAGAAAATAAGTATTTCATATTTCCAATTTTTTTTATAGTAGTAGACAGTATAAAGTTTTTATTGCTATAATTCATTTTTCTTAAATACAATAAATAATACTTGAAGTGAAATTGAGTTTACAATCGATGCGGCGTATATACCAGAGTTACCCTATATCGTGCTCAATACTTAAAGCGATTGAAATAAGTACAACTTGATTGAGAGGCTCTAGGAGGGCTGGGAAGCTGAATAGCGGCACCAAGCGACACGTTAATCGGACAAGGCCGTTTCTGTGAATGCGCTGCGTTATTAGACGCGAAAAATTACACGGCGAGGGACCCCTGCGTGGAAACGGACCGACTCTCAGAGCAGAGGTAGTAGGTAATTATTTTTTAAACGTGGCGGAAGAGGCGGAGATACATTGTCCGATGGAGCGGGGGGAGGCAGAGGGGTCTCCATCGGTCGACAGGGATGAAAAGTGAACCGCACTGACGCACGCGTATGAGTACGCGGCCTCATACGTGTTTCCTCGATCCACATACTCGTGCTGCGCGTACCTGTTTACGGGCAATCAGTCGCACATGCACGTGCACACGCGGGGTAGCACAGCTGGTTAGAGTGGCGGCGAAAACGAAAGAGTACATGAAAGAAATGTTAATTACAGCATTACCGGCTAGCCAGCCGTAAAATGTACTACGTGGCTAGTCGTACGGTGTACCGTTCTAAACGTGTGCAGCAGGGCTGGGAGAATGCGAGGCATGGAGTGTCCCCGCTCTGCCTGCCTGGCCTGCCTGCGAGGGTGCGACGAAACAATACGTTCGTTCTGCTCAATGAGGAATTAAGCGTAAACGAATTACGGTCGCGCCCGGTCGGCGGAGAGCGCGGGAAAAATTGTCTCGTTGTTTGCGTTAACGCTAACATTCCCGGTGTATTTACGTTCTCACCCTCCACCGGTTCTTATCAATTCTTCGGACGTACCTGGCTGTCCCGCGGCTTGCAATACGCGAGGAGCAACGTTGCGAATAGAAACGAAGTTGAATCGGGTATCGGCGTAAATGGCGCGGAAGAATGGAGCAAAATAACGTAATAAAGCGAAATTAAATCTCCAAGATATATTTGGATATTCCGGTATTCCTGATAATTGTATTTGTTTTTTAATTCGATTATTTAATCTAAAGAATTTCGATTTCAACGCGGATGAAATATTTGCAACGTTAATTCAAAGAATCTCGCACCATGTGTTCTGAACGATGCTTTGATTAATATGCAATAAGTACGATAAGTGCTATCTCGTTTAATGACCGCTTTAATCTTCGTTAATCCGATTACCCAATTCCGAGCACGTTAAACGCCTTAATAATGGAGCACGCTTAAATTTACATATGATTCATAAATGTTAGATGGATTATTATCAATTTCGCAATGTAATTCAATGTTCAATGTCGCGCCATGATGATAATAAACCAGCTTCAATAACATTCTGCTTGCGTACAATCGATAATCCCGTTGCCGCTCCAAATCTATATCAGGAGACAAATAACAATATAATCTGTTCCATGATCATTTCTATTTGATCTTTCTATTTGATTCTTAAGCAATGGCTTATAAATAACATGATAGAATTTGTACCTGGTATTTCCTAACTATAATTTTAAAGGCTCGAAAAGAAACTGATTTTTTTCCATTTTTCGGTTTTTTCCCCAAGAGAAAAAATCATTGTATTCGAAAAACAATTGCTTCTTTCCGTAAAGAAAATGATTGCGTATAATTAGCTGCAGAAGTTAAATAAAGTTATTATCAAGACGGCACAAGAGTATGAAAAATGTTGTAAATATGCAAAAGATGTCTAATAAATATTAGTTAGTATAAAATAATTTTTTTAAACTTAAGAAATATATATTTTTTTTTTTTTCAAAGAAATGATGTTAAAATAAATATGTTTACTTGAACATAAAACAATTTTTTTTAGTGTGCTTCACGGAAAAATGTGATTTATTAATTTCAGATTGGTTCTTTGTGACAGCAGTAAATATAAGTACGCAATAAAATTAAATAATTGAAAAATATTGTTGTATATGGAGACCTCACCAGTACCAAAGTCACCTTGCTTTCATATGATTTTTTAACCCTAGTTCACTACACTTTTTTTCGAGTCCGTAGCTCGTCACACTCCAGTCCATGAGACGGACAGGTAATAGAAGGAGCAATAAAAATTTTAATAAAAATAAGATTACATAACTTCCTGGATCACATTAATGTGAGGGACATTGAAACTTAGGTAACATGCATTTACAAAGCAAAAACAGTTTTCGCAAAAAAACGAAATTTTTCTGGTTTTTTTCCAGTAATTTAAAAAAAGCGATTTTTTTAAATTACACTGAGAGAAAAAATTACTAAATTTTAGTAAATATTTGTTTGAAAACTTGCAATAAAATATTTACTAAATGTAAATAAACATTTATTTAGTACAAAAAAACCTAATTTAATTTAACTATCATTTTTTTCATTGAGTAAATATTTATGTACCGTAAGTAAATATTTCATTGCAAGTATTGAAGCAAACATTTATTAAAGTTTAATAATTTTTTTTCCCAGTATATGTATATTTCTAAAATAAGACAACTTATGTAATGTGCTAGTTTAATATTTTTTTCTGTGAAATGCGATAAAAGCTTTCTATGCAATATTGATAAACTAAGCGACGAGATTAAATATTCGTTTAAAATAGAGGTCGTAACTATTGTTGAATTCAATTTGAGCTACGGAAAAGCCGCCGAGAACTACCGAAAGAACTATAGGAATAGCTGACGTCTCATATTTTATGAAAATAAAGTGCCAACTTCGCTACCATCTCGAGCACTCCATAAAATGTCAAGAACTGTCTTTCGCTTTCTCGTCGCTGTTTCACGCCAAGTAAATCTAAGCGCGTGTTTATGAAAGCGACAGTGGGTCGACAACGGGTGCCACGATTCTCGTGCGAGCGAGCGAGGATCTCGGCGCGCTTTTTACAGGCTTACTTTGCCTGTAAGTAAGGCCAACATAAAACAGGCCGGGCGTACTTTACTGCCGCGCATTAGAGCTCGTTTTACGTGTTCCTACATAGTTGAAAGTCAGCGATATCCGGATGTTAGCAGCGGCCGTTCCCGGACACGCAAGCACGGCGTTATATATCCAGAGCAATACTTCAATCGGTAGCAATACCGGAAGGAAGAAGAACGTTTTTATAGCGACCGATGTATCGCGATTCTACCTACCCCGCTCTAGTCCCATGGGAAATTTAAAAAAATCCCGGAGACCTCACGCAGGCGGCCCGGACGATAATGGTAACGCGTACGCGGCCATTCGTCTTTTTATTCCGCCGTTGCTACCTGGTGAGCAACGGCGGACTCGTGCCACGTGGATCGCGAAATTTCTCGGGGGAAGACAACGCATACGTAGCAAGATCGGCCCTCGTGTTTCCCGAATGTCGATAGTACATACCGTCATAACGCTACGAATTTGCCACGAGTTTGCTACGAGTGAACGTGAACGTTACCAGTAAATCTTTTACTATATTAATCTTTCTTTTTCCCACGCTCCTCGTTCTACGATACAAGCGGTATCGCACGGTGTCGCGCAAGTTATCTTTGCAAGAACTACATGTAATGTTTAACCTTCCGCGAACTAGGTGGAAAAAATCAACATGGCGGAACCATGTGGGTACCTCATGCCATACTTGATTATAAGCATACTAATTTAGTATGACAGTAGTTCCATTGTCATAACACCGACTCTTGTCCCTTAAAATATAATTATAAAACAAAACAAAAAGGGAATAAACTCTTCAATCTTTTAAAACAAGAAAAAAATAATGAAAAGTTATAGGAGTTTAAATTCTGCTGGGGTGTATGTCACGTTCCACCTAGTTCACCGAAGGTTAAAAATCCTATATTCATCTTAATGATATGTGCTTCGCTGAGTTCGGAATAAATGTCTCTCTATATCTGTACTTATAGAGGAGAGCTGCTGAATGCGAACCTTTAAATCGTACCTCCATATTTTATATTTTTACTTAATCTAAGCAACATGTAATAAGAAAAATATGAAATAAATAAAAAATGAATAAGACAAAAATTCAACAAATTACATTTAGTGTCGTGTTAACTCTTCAAAAAAAATCAGGTGCAACTGATGTTAATTTTTTATCAATTTTAATAGCTGATAATAATGTAGTCATGCAATTAGATATATACGGAATTTTTATATTTTCATAAAAATATATTGTAAAATATTTTATACATTTATTGTATACACACTGAGAGAAAAAATTTTTTTAATAAAAAAAATACATTTTCTTAAAACCGTATATTTTGATGCAAATATTTGTTTGTTCTGTGTTCTATTTAAAAATATTTACTTTTAAGTAAATAGACATATTACTTTAAGTATATAATTTTGTACTTTTATATTCTTTACATTTATTTTAAATAATGATTTTACAAATAAGCAAATAATAGGTATTATTAAACTCCAATAAGTTGTTTTTTTATTAGGTTAAAAAATTTGATTATCTTAAATATAAAAATAGTCTAACAGTAAATATTTTCTAGAACTTAAAGAAAAAAGTATTTGATCAAAAATTATTTCATTTTATTTATATAAATATTTCAATTAAGAAATTTTTAACATAACTGCAAGTAAATAAGTTATTAAGTCCCATCGGGTAAATAATTTTTTTGTGTTAAGTAATATTCTTTTGTTGTGAGATTTTTTCAGTGTACTCATATTTACAATTTTTATAAAGATTAAATTGATATTTTTATAAAGTCTATCAAATTTTTTATATCATACAAATTTTATTATAACAAACAATTTTAATATAAGACTGATAAGTGACAATGATAAAATTAATGATATATACACAAAAATATGTCAATTTCGCAAAAATAAATTCAAGCTAGTTTTATTTCGATCTTTTATCTTTTCATAATCGTTACTTATTAATTGATACATATTTTATTCTTTTTGCGATAAATTATTAATAAAATAAGCATTATTTATTATATAATATTAGTTAATGATTTCTTATATTTTTAATTGTTTTAATTTATAAATTCGATACTTTCATTAATTTCAGGTCACATGATTTAGAAAATCCAGATACAATTTAGGCGACCGGTTGCTTAAATACTTTTCACAGCATATTACAAAAAAATTAATTTGTTATACGAAAAGGTTAAACACTGCAGTAATATGGTATCTGACGGTAAGGCTGGGCAAATATATTTAAAATATAAAATACTAAAGGCAAATGTATTTGAATTACAAAATACAAACTACAAGCTTGTATTTTGTTTTTTAAATCAAAAAATTGCCAATATTTTGTATTTCAAACATATTTTGTGCCCAGTCCTGCTTAATAGTAATATCAAGCTCAATTTCCAACGTAAACATTCATTTGCGTACAAATCAATACTAAATAGAAATATAAAAAATAACTTAAGTGATACTATATATGCATTTGTGGCAATTCTCCTCTAGTAAAGTTAGTAATTGATTTTCAACTCGCTCCAGATATTTTAACACTATGTAATTATTTATATTTCGATGTTAATTAGAACTCTATAAAGACCAAAGCTAGTAATTGCTAGTCTTCATGCATTTATTTTTAGATGTAAAGAACACAGAAGCTATAGACTGTCGCATTACGACGGGAAAGGAACTAACAATGGAGCGATCGGTACGTGGGATTCGTTTATATGCGCTACTTCGTGCGGACGGTCGTAAACCGTCAAAATACAAACTTCCGGTAGACAACGAATGTGCCAGTCGTAAAACCTAAAAGGCGCGACGGTGCTACTGCGGTTTGCGATAGTAATCGTCGAAAGGACAAAGCGACGGTAACGCTGTCTCACACAGAATCTCACAGTCTCACGCAGAAGTGTGTATTTTAACAGGCAAGGAGTCAGAAGGCAAAACCCAGGAAGTGTAGCGTTAAGCTAAATTCAGATCCGACGCCTGTCAACATCATCTCTGACGGATGTTGACTGGCGGCATGTGCAACAAAAGAGAGCATGTATGTACGCGAAGGAAACGTCGGTAAATATTCAACTTCCAACAAACAGATGCACGAATATAAAACTTCGATATTTGATAGATATTATTAAATGAGACGTATGCGAAATGAAATGTATGATAAAGTGAATCAAGAGTGAGATAAGCAAGAGTCGGTCGCGTTTAAAATAACATTATTTAAAATATGTATTTAAAATAAAATAAAATACACAGAAAAATTAGTATCAAATCAGCAATTTATTGTTTCATATTTAAGCCTGAATATAAAATCTTCTTGAAAGAATTTATGATCTTAAACAGACATAATTCGCTTACATAAAGAAACAAAATTTCTTCATATTAACAAATTATGTCTATTGAAACAATGAATTGTTGATTTGATATTAATTTTTTTTTCCTGTGCAGTTACTTAATGTTTATTATTTTAAATAACTTAATATAACTTATCTTTTATTCTATATTTTAAATTTTATATTTTAAATATTTTAAATAAATCATATCAGTTATTTTATCGACCTCCGGTAACAGTATAAATAAATGATATATCTTGCAATTTTGTTTAAAATAACGCATATATATTCGATTCAAAACAAAAATAAAAGTTATGAAAAAGACAAATAGAGTTATCGAGAAAGTTTAAGTAAATGCACGCGTTACAGATCACACAAATTTATCCGAATTTCAATATTAAATATAAGTAAAGAACACATTGATGAAAAATGAGTCAAAATAATGAAGCATAGAGATTCGTTAAACTTCCATTTTCAATTAAATTTTTTAATTATTTCTTAACGATCTGTATTCTTATAAGCGTGTCGCGTTTCGATCGCGCCGTTAAAAAGATTACCTTGGGTTGGCGGAGAATTCAAAGAATTAATTAAAAAAGAAGTAACAAAAAGAGAGAAATAACGCGTCGCATTTAATGATTGCACTTTTACAGTATTGAAAATTCGCGATAAAATTTTCGCGAAAAAAGCATTTCTAAAAATCAAACTTTTTCCGTAACGAAGAATGAAGAGAACTTGAAAATTAAAGCAATTTAAGTGTTCAATTTAACGCGAGATTGCGTTAAAGATATACGAACATTATGTTGGTGCGTATACGCGCATTGTGTAGCTAAAAAGATTAATACGAATCAATACATCACGCACGGCGTTTAGCGGTTTTGTGTTTAGCCGTGCCGCGCAAATAAACGCGATTACGTGAGTACTTGAATATGTTACGGTAACCCAAACGGATAAATCAATTTCCGTGCGTACGAGTGAATGGCGGTACGACAATGCAACTGTCAACGCGGCAAAGTATAAAAAGCCTTCGGATCAGAAATTTTCAACTGCTCGTTCGCGAATCTTTACACGTGCAATAAAAACCTTCGTTTTAATTTTTTGGTTTTGAAAGCAAAAATTTAAAAATGGAGCAAAATATGTGTGTACATTTATATCTCTTTAGATATCCATTTAGAGATATATCTATAATTTGCAACAAAAGCATCACATTATGCGAGAGTGCATACATCGAAAGCCGATGCTCTGAATTTAAACGATCGTGGGCAAAGTGCGTCATAATAATCGTGCTTAACCCTTTCATGCCTGGTGTCCACATATGTGCCAAACTTTCAAAAATTTACATCTTCCACAAAAGTAAAGTTAGCAACTTCTTCGTGGGTTCGTTTTAAAGATAAAGGATAGGAATCTTTATAAAAAAATTAACACTCTTGAGAGTTTCCCCTCTTTTTCTGCATACTTCATTAAAAATTCATAAAAGGAGGTAAAAGTGAAAAATGCATTTATCTTCCACAAAAATTAAGGTAAAGAGTTTTTTCTATGCTCGTTTTGAAGGTCAACGAAAGGGTTATTTGTAAAAAAAATTGCTAAAAATTTCAACGGCAGCTCCAATATGACTAAAATGTTAAATTTTCTTGAATTTTGAACGAAACTTATACTCCAAGAATTTTTAGGGTAAAATTATAAATCTGTAATGAAATTTTCAAAATTTAATATAACACTCCATATAGTAAATAAAAATATTAAATTTTGTTGGATTTGAGTGAAACTTATTTTCTAGAAGTTTCCAGCAACTGATGAGAAGTATTTATGGAAACAATTGATTTTAAATCATTAATTCTAAAAAAACCATGAAATATGAATTTCATTCAAATCCAAAAAAATTTTATATTTTAGTCCGTCATATTGGATTCGTCATTTTAAATTAAAAAATTTTAATTACAGATTCATAATTAGCGATCCTAAAAATCTCTAGAAAAAAATCTAAAAATCTCTAAGATGTGAATTAGATGCTAATTATTCTCAGAAAAACGTCAAGCACAAAAGAATTAACAATCATTAAAAAACATTCGTATAAGAAAATCGTACACAAGAGGATTACATGTACATATATAGGATGCAAACGAATAAGTATCAAATATTGTATTTTAGGAACGTATTCCTATAGACTAAACATAAAAAAATGCATATAAATTGGTCGAGAAACATTTAGTTTCTGAGATAGGAAAGGTTTTATTGTGAAATAGTAAAATATCTTGAAAACGAAACAATTGATTTTACGTCGAAATATGTCAGAATAAAATATAAAAATATCTCGTAAACTTTATTGATTTTTTTATAGTTCTATATTCTACTTTGAGACTTTTATATATGCAGAATAACTAGACGAATTATATCATGTAAAAATACCTAAAGCAGGAGTTCTAATATAAAGAGTCCTAGATGTCAATTATTATTATCTAAAGCAGATCTGTCCAAACCCGGTTCGCGAGCCAATGTGCTTCTACTTCTCCGTTACCTTGATAGAGCAAACAAAGAGTAAGTAAAAACAAATAGATGCTATCAGTTCTGCTTGGATTCCAAGTTTTAGAGTCTATCCTTTTTTTGTTTACTCTCGCTCTATCGAGGCGGCAGAGAAATGGAAGCGCTTTGGCTCGCGAGCCGTTTTGGACAGGCCTGATCTAAAGTAATATAATATATAAAGATATATAAAAAAAATAAAATTTGATTAAAAAAAATAAAACCTTCGTATAACATTAAAAAATCGATTTCGAAAATTGATTTTACCATTATTTATCCCCCTTCAGCGGAATTCTTTAACTCTTAACAGTAATATCGATATCATTACATTATCGTTGCTTAGTTTTTTTACTATAATACAGTACAATATCTACGCAACAATAATATAACGATATCGATACTGTCATTAAAGAGTTACAGAATCTCGTCACAGATCACACAATTTTTGTCTGAAACATTTTTTCTTAACTACTTCAATTTCAAGTATTTGATATTTCACTATTTCATGAAATTTCTCTTATCTCAAAAATTAAGCATTTCCAAATGCCTGTTTATATGAACTTTTTTTATGTTTGATCGATGAAAAAATACGTCTCTAGAATATTCAACACTTATTCGTTTACATCCTGTATATGACGAGAAACATTCATTACCTGTCGCAGATAATTTCAAATAAAATACATCTTGACACTCACCTTTCTTCTCGTTGTCAGTAAATGTCGACGATTTGTTGATCCTGTCCTCGGTCCTCCTCGATGCACTTCTGAATCACACTCGCGAATCACACACCCTCGCATTCTGAATCACACTCGCGAAATTACGAAATCACGCGGAACAACGCGACATATCCATCACTTCGACAAGTATCGAGCCGACGGACGGCGAATCAAGAAGCGTCTGATCGCGAGCGAGCTAATTGATTGATACGTCAGTAACGATCGCGCGAATTCTCACGCGGACGACACGAGACAACTTACTCGGAAGGCGAAACCTCCCGAAGAACGATATCGATCGTGATCACCACGAACCGCGAACCGAGCAAATAAATCATAGTGCCGAGTGCTCAAACGAAATCTCACTGTCGCATCCTGCGAATCCGTTAGGTTATGTGCGGCGCGCTCCAACGTGAATATAGCAACTAGTGACGCGTCGATAATCACTGCGAATGCGGACGCGAGGGCACCGGCAAACTACGCAAACTTCTCGCAACTCGTAGGCAGGCTGAAACGAACGCCAGTGTCGTTCGACGCGTGGTGGCTGTGATGGATCCTTCTTGACGCTGGCTATATTCACGCAGGTACTGAATATCACTCACGACACTGCAACCGATCACGGATGATCGCGAGACGCGCGCATATTGTTTGTTTATATGCATCCGAGCGGATCGTTGCTACCGCCGTGAACGTTCGCTGAACTCTCTCGAAGAGTCGCGGGGCTCGACCTTTGATCTCAAAATCCGATCGTACGACGACCGCGAGCGAATGAGGTTAATCATCCTTCCCCTAAACGTCGTTCGTTTCAAACTCTTCCGTTCGACGTTACGAGATGTCGAGGGAAACTCCTTAACTCCCACGGCGCGGCGCAACGGCGAAACTCTTATGCGATGACGACCATTGACGAAGACGCTCAGCGTGTACAGGAGAGCTCGTAAAGCCGCAATCGACGGCCCCGTACGCGCACTTTATTGCTACTTTAAGAGGAATATACTCAGACTCTTTCCCGGGCTTAATCGCGCAGGGCAATGAATGCGGCGCGATTGTTAGTTACGAGGTGTACCGCCGACAGTCGTCAGCGACGGTACAGCACAGAGAGAGAGAGAGA